>PVKM010014889.1:0-28496 GCA_004027735.1 Carollia perspicillata | reverse complement strand
TAGATAGATAGATAGATAGATAGATAGATAGATAGATAGATAGATTAGATAGATAGATATAGATAGATAGAACATCCAGACTAGAAAAATAAAAGTAAAAGTATCTTCCATCTATCATAGATGATATAATCTTATATAGAGAAAATCTCGAGCAATACACTAAAAAAGTTAGAACAAATTAACATGTTGAGCAAGGTTGTAAGATAGATGATAAATTACAAAAATCAGTTACCATTATATTTATATAAAGTTGAAACAATCCAAAAATGAAGTAAGAAAATTCCATTTACAATAGCATAATAAAATGCCTAGAAATAAATTTAACACAAAATATTAAAATTTTTACTTTGAAAAATACAAAATGTGGTTAAAAAATTAAAGAAGATCTCAATAAATGGAAAGATACTGCATATTCATGAACCGGAAGGCAACACTGTTAAAATGGCAATAGCCCCCAAAGTGGTCTACTCGTTCAATACAACCCCTATGAGAATGTCAGCTGACTTCTTTGTGAAATCTGACAAACTGTTTCTGGAATTCACATGGAATTGAAAGGGATTCTGAATAGCCAAAAACAACTCTGAAACATAACAAAATGGAAGACATGCTCCCTGATTCCAAAGCCTGCTATAAAAAATGACAATCGAGAGAGTGAGGTGGGGGCACAGCGCAGACAGGCAGAGCAGCGCAGCGGCATGGGAAGCCCAGAGACACACCCGCCCTTCTTTGGTCAACCGGTTCCCATACAGGTGCCAAGGTCATCCAGTGGGGAAAGGATGGTTCTTTTCAACAGATGTTACTGGGACAACTGAACAGCTGCATGCAAAAGAAACTGGACTTTTACCATACACCATACATAAAAATTAACTCAAAACGGATCAAAGACTGAATGTAAAAGCTGAAACTACAGATTCTTAGAAGAAAATAAAGGAGTAAATCTCCATGGCCTTGGATTCGGCAAAGAATTTTTACATATGACCCCAAAAAACATGAGCAACAAAAGAAAAAAATTAGACTTCATCAAAATTTAGAACTTTGTGCTTCAAATATGATAACCAAGAAACTAAAAAGACAACCAACCCACAGAATGGAAGAAAATATTTGCAAATCATTCATCTGATAAGAAACTTGTACCCGGAATTATAAGTATCTCTTACAATTCAATAAACAGACTAATAATGTAAATAAACACTGAGGAAGGAATCTGGATAGACATTTATCCACAGAATATATACCAATGGCCAATAAGCATATGAAAAGATGCTAGACACCATTAGTCATAAAAGAAATACCACTTCATACCCACTATGACATCTACAATTAAAAAAGTGAAATAGCCCTGACTAGTGTGGCTCAATTGGTTGAGCATCATCCTGCAAAACAAAAGGTCACCAGTTCAATTCCCAGTCAGGGCACATGCCTGGGTTGCAGGTTTAGTTCCCGGCAGAGGCACATTCAAGAGGAAACAGATCAATGTTTTTCTCCCTTTTTCTCTTCCTTCCCCTCTCTCTTGAAATAAATTAGTTAAATCTTTATTTTAAGAAAGTAAAATAGTGTGGTGACGAAGCAGAGAAGTCAGAGCCCTCACATTCTGCTGGTAGGAATGTGAACTGGTGCTGACACTCTGACAAACAGTCTGCCATTCCTCAACACGTTCAACATACAGTTACCACAGGAATTTCACTCGTAAGTAGATATCCAAGCGTATACCCAAGTATATGCACATGTTCATATAGAAATGAAAGGGCACAGCTGCATTAACAGAATAGCTTAAGAGTGGAACTAACCCAAAAGTCCATCAACTGATGAACAGATAAATATAATGCAGTATAGCCATACAATAGATTATTATTCAGCCATAAAAGAAGTGGAGCTCTGATACATGCTACGACATGGATGAGCCTTGAAAACATTATGCTAAGCAAAAGAAGGCAGTTACAAAAGACTGCATGTGGTACGATTCCATTCAGAGGAAATGTTCAGAACAGGGGAATATACAGACAAAAAGTGGATTAGTGGTTGCTTAGGGCCAGGGGAGAAACAGAGGAGTGAGGGAGCGGGGAACAATAGCTGAGGTGTATACAGTTTCCTTTATGATGATGACATGTTTTACAACTGACGCTGGTGATTGCTGTACTTACTTGTATATGTGAATACATTAAAAGTCACTGAACTGTACCTTTCAAATGGGTGAACTATAACTCAGTATATCTGTTATTCAAACAAAATAGATGAATTAGAATTTCAAAAACAATGAAACTGAAAACAACCCAAAAATCCATTAACTATATAATAGAAAAATATCAGATAATCATTATTCAGTGTAACAGTGAACATCAATGAGTCAGTTACACATATCAAAATGAATGAAATTATAAAATAACCTTAAGTTTAAGCACAAGCAACTCACAGGAGAATACGTGAGGTGTAATTCTAATTACCGCAGAGAAGCCACCATGTAAAACAGCCACAGCAGTGGAATCACTAACAGAGCTCAGGAGAGGATCTTACTAAGAACGCCTCCGGAAGGGGGACGAGGTGGGAAGGAGAAATGGGGTCTTCAAAGCACGGACAGTGTCACATGTCATAAGCTGAATGGTGAGGACAAAGGTCATTCAACCATCGTTACTATGGTTAATCACATGTCATTATTACTTAAATAATAGTCTTTTTTATTTGTATGGTACATTTTTTAATCTTTTTAAATGTATAGATAACATTTGGTTTTAATCTGGAAAGCATATCTTTCATGTTTTGTCTCTTCCACAATTATGGAAGTGCTTTGTGCATAGAAGGATCGTGTGTGTGTATAAATATATATACATACTCCCCACATATATATGTGCAGGTGGGGAGGGGTTAATTTGTTTAAAATCAATTTGAATTTTTGAGTACCAACACGGGGGGAAACAATGAACAAGGTACTCTTCTATAAGAATGAACAATGACATGTCCCTAGTTACAAACGATGGTCCCAATAACAGCTACATAAATGGCTGCAGTATAAAGAAGGCTATATTTTAAGTGTCATGGTAGAAATCCATAGACAGTTTCATGAGAAGACAGAGCAAGGCAAGATTAATTCCAACTGCAGGCCCTGAAGAGAGTTTCCTGGAGGATGGGACACCTGAGACAAGCTCTGAAGTACAGATAAGACGGCGACAGGCAGAGGATGAGGAAAGGTGTTCCATGGGAAGAAAACAGCATGCACAATCATAACTATTATCCTACACACTTATCGGTTAAAATAAAAACAGGAGCTTCCAGCTTTTATTGATTACATACCTTTTGCCAAGCATTATTCTAAATATTTTTAAAGGTATTACCCCATTCAATCTTCACCCAAACCCGGTGGTAGATCCTATTATTGCCCCCACTTCAGAGACCACAGGGCAGAGAGATTTGAGTGCCTTGACTACCGCGGTAAGGGATGAAGCTGTAATTTGAACCAGGCTCTACGTTCCGTTTTCTTAACCACAAAAGGGGTAAAAGAAAAAAGCCTACACATGTTCAAAGAACAGATATCCCGATTTACCTGGCATAAAGATTTATTGGTATCAGAGGACACTTCCTATGAGGGCAAAGGGCACTTAAATGGAATCCACTGAAAGTAAGAACTAAAATTTCACTGTACAGAACAGAAGCAGATCAGGGGAAGATTTAAACGAGGCTACCTTGAAAGACAAAACAAGATACTGAAAATGGATTTGCTTTAGCTTATATTTAATAAAATATGAGCTTATACATTATAACTGTGCTAATTCTTACAATAAACAATAAATAAATTGATGACTACCGGTTTATGTATTATTTTTGTTGATTGTATAATTCCTTAATGAATGGCATCAATGGCATGACACAAAGATGACTGGGAAACTCAGATTACGAAAGCCTGCATGATAAGCACCAAGTTTTGGGTTGGGACGGGAGTATCAAGAGATTATATTAAAAAAGCAGCTTAAGCCAGCTCATAAAAGGCTTAAAATCTCAAAGGAAGATGACTAGCCAACAGGAGACATTGAAGGGAAGAAAAAACTAACAAACATTACAGACTGAGAACCAACAGCATTTGATGAGTTAGAACGGAGTATGGAGCAGAATAAGAAGTCGAAGATTACCAATTTTGTGGCCAAGGGAATTTCTAGCCCATCAACAAAGGAAGGGCTCATAAAAGAACAAAAAACACATGAAGAAAATTAGGTCTGGTTGGGAGCAAAAGCGAGGAGTTAAGTTTTGCTGAATCTGCGGCACCAGAGGGTTATTACTCGAGAGACAGCAAGACACTGACATTTTGAGTCCGGATCTCTGGAGAGAACTTAAAATTAGGAATGTAGACTTAGAACCCACACTGATGCAAAAGATAAAGCCTCAAAAGTGAATGGAGAAATTACCAAGGAAAAGAAGATATAGAGAGAAGACAAAGGAAATTAAGATTATATTTGGAGCACCGTCTTAGTTTAAAAGTAAAAATTAGGTTACAAGGATGCATAGAAAGAATGCTTACCAGAAGCAGAACTAAGATTATTTAATAGGGGTGGAAGACACATCGGTTAATGAAAAGGAGTCCAGATGAGCTGGAGGTCAGAGGAGGCTACTGAACTGGATATAAAACGGCCACTGGGTAAGGTTTTATGAATCTTTGACCCCACAGTGCCTAGCACAAACCAAAGTACTGCATAAGTATTTGCTGAATATGAATGAGTAAATGAATTCTGACAGACAAAGGGAGAGACAATTATTATTACAAGAAGATTCTTGAGTATCTTAGTAAGGATGAAAGTAACTGAAACTATAGGAAGATTTTAGGCTTCTAACAGTGGAGGGGACTTCAAGTGAAACATTTCACTCCTGTGTTAACAACAGAAAGAGGATTTTGTATGTACACTAGTTTGGTGACAAACTTTCCCCCGGTATATTAAACTCAACAGGACAGGTACATTTTATATTTTCCACTTCACACACACTAACCTGACACTTCTAAATAAGAAAAGGTAGACAGAAGGAAGTCAAAGAAAGAAAGTGAGAAGAAAGCAGTAAGAAAATGAAAAAGAGTAGAAGCAAATCAAACCCGAAAGACCTTAAGACACTGCCGAAGTCCAGCATGGTCCTGGCTTTCTTTCTCTGCTTCTCATAGCTCCTGCCAAACACCAGGGAGAAAAACCCGTCAAGTTCCAAAATCTGAAAATTTGAGCAGAGGTCCCTAACATCTTCCCAGTCTTTCTGTGTTCTGTTATTAAAAAAGACTAATTTTTCTGGTAAAAATTTTAATTACTACTTTTATCACCAAAGTCTAAACAGCCTAAAAGTAGCATTTCGTATTGAGAAATCAGATACAGAATCTCCTCCCAAAGGGCTTGAGAATCAGCACCCCCACACACACACACACCAATCAAGGGCAGAGAGAAGAAAATAGGTAACCGAGTTCCTTTTATAAAACCAGAGAGTTTTAATTCAAAATAAGCCTAGGACTTGGAAGAGAAGGAAATCACAATCCTAGAACTTAGAGCATATGGCTTGAATAAAAATGAACATCCTCAAAACATTTCCTGTTATACACTGAAGACATTACAGAGGATTCTTTACACTCCTCTTCAAAGCTTTAGCATTTTGGTCACATCGACATCTGAATTTTGAACCAGGGGCACCACCAATACATTACTGCGTGTAATTAAGGATAGAAAGTGCCGTGCAGCCATGGTAATGGTGGCAGCAGCATGATTTAGACCACACTATCTGAAGTCAAACCTCCTGGGGGTGGGGAGGGCAGTCTATCCACTTCTCGTGGTCCCTCGTGGTCCTAGATTCATGAATCTCATGTGAAAAGGAAAAATAAAAATTATTTGAAGAGTAGAATGTTTAGGTGAATGGGGTAACTAAGTAACCAAATGAATCAGTCAAAATGTACTGATCAACTGCTAAGCTGCTGACTCATTTGCAAACTCAAATTGCTTACCGCTAAGTAACCAATAAATACCACTGATGACCCTTGGCTACGTTGACCTTTGTCAATCAAGATTTAGACTAACTTAGAGTTAATATGTTTGAATGATTAAATATACAATGCTGGGCCAATTCATGTGCTTTAACTTGGTAGTAATTAGACAGGATACACAAAACCTCAGAACCTTAAAATAATAGTCAAAGCATGAGTCACTCTGTCAACCAAAGGACTCCACAGCTCTCTGCCCTGGGAAAGCAAAAACGCTTGCCAAATAAGATCTTGATGACATTTTAGATAGTTATTACACTTAGTCTCCCAATTCCCATGACCATGATGGGTCAGGCCAAATTATTAACAGAACATACTCTATGTGCAAAAGAACATGCTATTAAGTGTGAAGGAGAGGGGGGAAAGGAATTAAAGAAAAAGGTGGCATGAATGGAAGGGCATACCTCTTCCAGAGCTCATTCTACTATTGGGTTGGCCAAAAAGTTCGTTTGTTTTTTTCCGTAAGATGGCTGTAGTAGCACTTAGTTTAACTTCATTTGAAACAATTTCGTTAGATTGTATTGCGACAGCTGCCATATCAGCGTGCATTAAAAAGAACTTAAACATTGGTGAACTTTGTGTAGACACTTAATACTGAAGATGGAAGAACATAACCAACCTTTTCAGCATATTATGCTTTATTATTTCAAGAAAGGGAAAAACACAACTGAAATGCAAAAAGAAAGAAAAGATGTGTGCAGTGTATGGAGAAGGAGCTGTGACTGATGGAACATGTCAAAAGTGGTTTGTGAAGTTTCCTACTAGAGATTTTTTGCTGGATGATGCTCCAGTCGGGTAGACCAGTTGAAGTTGATAGCAATAAAACCGAGACATTAACTGAGAACAATCAACATTCTATTTATTACATGGGAGATGGGAAACATACTAAGACATACTCAAAATATCCAAATCAGTAAAGTTATTGGTGAAAACGAAAAACATCTTTAATTTTACAGTAAAAACTATAAAGGCTGTTTGGCCAACCCAATATGTATTTCCTAATACCTGATTATTCTTTCAATCCCAGCTCAATTTTCGTAATGCCTGGGATGAGCCATATATGCTATGGCAATGGCAGCAAGAAGTACTGCATTTCCTATATCAACGAATAGGAAACAAGTACCTCTCCCACCCCCTTCCTTAATCACAAACTCAAATGCCACATGAACTCCGTGCACTGCTCACTGCCCACATTTAGCAGGCTATCTCCCTTCAGGAGACGTCTGAAGCTCATTCTGTGTTGACGGAATAGTGTTTTGCAAATATCTGCTTTCGTTGAAAAGAAAAGACCATTACCAATTCCTCTGTGTCAGCTGTAGTGTTGATTTCTTATACTTTACAGGCCAAAGACTTCAGTTCAATACATCACCAAGATGAGGTCTGGGTTGAAATTTATTTTCCTGGCATTTATGAATAAAAATTAGCCAAGCAGGTAAGTGTAAACAAAACCACAGAATATCAAGAAGCTATGCTATTTTTAAAGCATTTTAATTCTACAAATGCATTTTAACAAATATTAATTAGGAAAAAGTTTTTATTGTAATAGACTTTAAAAGACAGAAGTCAAGGTTATGTTAGTAAGCTGAAAATAAAGTATATATTTGAAAGCAAGTTAATTTCATTTTCTAAAACATTCTGTGATTTCTATTTTCACTATTCAGATTCAGATAGTTCTATGATAAAACATTAGGAATAAACCTATGATTCTTGTGATTATCTAAAATGCAAAATGCTTTTAACTATTTTTTCTGAAGTAGGGAGAAACATCCGACAGATATTTATGAAACAAAGAAGGAACCAGACTCTCAAAACTGAGTTACAAGAAGTTCTACCGCTGTATACTCAGCCTAGAAAACAGACAATAGCCTCTAAAACATGTGTTTTGGGGAAAATAAATATTCCACAATACATATGGCAAGACTTCGAGTCCTGCTCCCTTTGTTCTTCTTAGGACTCAGTTTCCCATATTACTGTGTTTAAAAGCTCCTTCTTAGATGGTTCGGTAAAGAATAAACACGCTGTGAAGTTAAAGCAGTGAAACAACCTCTGAATAAGATACTGACATTGCCTTTTATTCTTTCTTTCACAGAGAGGTTTGATGGATTTTCTTTGGCAACCCTCTTCAATCTTCTTATAACCAAGAGAAGTGCCTCCTCACTCTAATCATAAGTGCTGCATTGCACTAAAAAAACACACACACTGGACTCACAGAAAAACACAAAAACAAACCATCTTGTGAGAACAGTTGAAAAAGAATATGTTCTTAAATTCTCAGGGACTCTCTTCCCGGGCTAGTATTGCCACCCAACCACCACCACCGCCGCCATAACCATGCCCCCACCACCCTGTCTTGAAGTAACTGCTTTAAATTTCTTTTAGTGCGGCAAGCAATAGCTTGTAAAAGGATGCAAACCAGCTGAAACACTTGACAGAGAGTGTTAAATGCCAGGGAATTCCTATCAACCATTTTACTTTAAAAGGTACTTTGATGTTGGCTATCTTTCATGTACCTCTTTCATGGCACATTAATAAAGAAAACGAAGCTGAAGTAAATCAAGTCCCAAGGTCACATCTAGAATTACAGCACTGTAGGTACCTGATGAAATACGGATTAATGCTGCATGAGTAGTGAATAAATAAAAGCACCTCTACCCACCCATCAGGCAAGTTTTACAAGTGCTTCTGAACTTTATTCTTCAACTAGACCTGAGACATCTTTAATCCCCCATGCGCCTAAAACCTAATTATCATAATGTGAACCTAAATGTTAGCATCTCTTCAAAATGCAAGTGCTGTGAAGCGGAAAAGTAATGGGAATTAAGCTGGGTGTAACCTTAGAAATGTACGGATGTGGGGAACTTGAAAGTGGTATTTCAATAAGTCAGGAGAGCATAATACAAAGATTTAGCCACATAAAATACCTTGGAATCAAAAGGTTTCCCCCCTCAAAAAATATATATATAAAATACAAATAAGGTGGATTCAAGAACTCCTTCTTGCAAGTATCAAATTTTGGCCAGAGAATCTTCAAGTCCAATGTAACCAAATGAAAAGGATCCCAACAACAAAGGATTCTAGCAATTTTGCATTCTTCCAATGCAACTGAATGAGACAGAACCAGAGTATTCTGTACAACCCAAACAGGTCTAATTTAAAAAAGAAAACGACACTGAAATGTTCCCCAATAATCAGCTGAATACACTTTTAAAGGTTTGGGCCAAAGATGAGCAAAAACCAGCAAGTTATTGAACGCCTAAGAAAAGAGGAAAATATGACTAAGAAGAGACCAAAGAGTTAACAATCTCAAGGTAAAACTTACTCCATTAGAAATCTATTGATAATGCAGTCTTATCCCTTGCGCATCTAATTTATTCTAGGGACTATGCTCAAAAAAGAGCTGAAATTACAGCCTATAAATATTGATACATTCATCTTATATTCATTACATGTCTGTGTTCACCACAACAAAGAATGTGGCAATAAATCAAGACTGCACTGGGCCCTAATCAGAGATGGTTAAAGGCCCAAGAGATCTACCTACAACCCTATAATATGGTTCTGAAATTCACCAAATACACCATTTATGAAAAGGTCTATGTATAATTATTTTACCTACTTATTTATAAGCATTAGAATATTAAAAACTATTTTTTACTAAATTGCTGTCTCTATGGAAGCAAATACTACTTATCTGATGTATGCTTTAAGCAGAACTATATATATGAAATTGGTTAACTCCATTCTACTTTCAAGATCACATTAAAATGTTAGTTTGTAGGAGGGTCTAGGAGGATCTAAGACTGCACATACACGAGCTGAGATGCACCAAAAAACTGTAAAACAATTGTTCAAAATAAGGCCCTGTTTCTTCTATTTGTAAAGGTTATCAAAAACACTCACAAAATCCCAAAGTTCATCAATTGTTACCTTAATGCTCAACACATTGTTGTTTAATTTATATTTTAAGTTATTCTATAGCAAATACACTTGTCTAAACAGAACATCTGTTTTGGTTATAATATACTGTATCTTTGGCAAGAACTTGTAATAAAACTAACAAAAACAATCAGGAATCTTTATTGGATCTGGCAACAAAAGCAGATTTATAACCAAAACCTTAAGACGAGAAATGACCATCACTGGGCTCTAGGCCAGTTCTAATCTAAGTCAATAAACAAAGACCTGCAAGAGGGGCTACAGTTAAAGGGGGTTGGGGGAGCAGGTTGGGGGGACTCCTGCAGATACTTAAATTGGACTTAGGGATACAGAAACACATGGGTTACAAAACTGGTAAAAGAATTTATTTTGATCAGAAACTGTCAAACTGAATCCGAATCCAAACAGTATTTTAAAACCAAACACACACACACACACACACACACACACACACACACACACACACAAAATTATTCATTCCTATGCCTCCTTTTCAACATACCTCATTATGGTCTGTTTAAAAATGTATTTAAAAATATTCTAGCTGTTTCAAAAAATAAATATAAATTATACTGATATAAAAAGTGTTATTTTAAAATTTGTTTAATGTCACAAACATCCCAGAGAAGAAGCCTTACAAACAAAAGCCTAGCATTTATAATGGTCACAGAAATGGAGTGAGGAATTTCCACAGGTGACAGGCAACAAAATCCTAGACCATTACAGTGCACTGTCTCAAGCCTTCACTGTAGAAAGAAGTGAGACAAATACTGTATCATCTTACCTTGTTATTAAGCGTAAAAGTCAAACTGACATCCAAAAAATAATTGTGGTTGCCCTAAGTTCCAAGGCTAATTCATGGCCTTCATCACTACTAGAAACTGCAGAAGGAGACAGATGTTTAAATGCAAAGGAACTGATTTTACATTCCACATGTAAAACCCAAATTATTGCAGTAGTCAGAAATAAAGAATAGCAATTTTAACTTCACAACATAATAAGCTTTATACATAGCTAGATACATATTAAGTTGTATAGCTAAGCTTAACGATGATTAAGCACTAAATTTCTTTAAACTGAAAGAAATGAGGTCCAGGAGGTTCAGGACATGGGAAATCTGCTGCAGGTTATATGGTAGAATCTTCCTCAGTGAGAATTCAAGGAAACCCCCGAAATCACCCCATCAACATCTGTACCAAAAATCCCTTCTAGCATCACAAAAATCTTTAGCCTTGTTATAGTGAAGTGCATCTTGTTAGGTTAGATCCAACAACTCAAGTATTTCAAAATATTTTCCTATCCTGATTCTAATAAACCTCAATGTCCACAAACTTGAAAAGCATGCCTCCAAACCTTCTAAATTACTAATTAAACATTAACTAATACAGCGTCTGCAGCATGCCCCTAGAGATCTCACGCCAGACATCAATCCATTAGATAACCAGCGTCTTTGTGATAACGATCTAACTGAATCTGTTAATTCTATAGTTTCTCCATAAGGGTGTCAAGAAATGATCAAAAGATATACTAAAATCTAGACGTATGTACCAGTCTAGTTTTCCTAGCAAAAACACAATGGGATAAGACTGAAATGTTTATTTATGAGAAACCCATGCTAGCCCTGGCTGGGTTGCTCAATTGGTTGGAGTGTCGTCCTGCACACCAGAAGGTTGTGGGTTCAATTCCTGGCCAGAGCAAGTACAGGAGGCAACCAAGCAATGTTTCTCCCTTACATCAATGTTTCTCTCTTGCTTTCTTTCTGTCCCCCTGTCTTTCTCTCTAAAATCTATAAACATATATCCTCAGGTGAAGACTTTTTAAAAAACAGGTATGTGACACAGGGCTTGTATTCAGAATAAATATAAAATACCCTTACTCAATGACAGGAGGAAAAATAATCCAATTTTTTTAAGTGGGAAGAATATTTAGACAGATATTTTACCAAAGAAGATATATAATGGCAAAAATGGCAAACAAAGATGCTCAACCTCATTAATTGCTAGGAAATGTACTTAAAACCTCAATGAGCTATACACTGTACATCCCCTAGGACAGCTACATTTAGATGACTGACCACACCAAGCAAACATAAAAGTACAAGGTGAAGCAGCAAGTGCTGATGCAGAAGCTGTAGCAAGTTTTCCAGAAGATCAAACTAAGATAATTAATGAAGGTGGCTATGCTCAACCACAGATTTTCAGCCCGTACAAAACAGCCTTGTATTGGAAGAAGACACCATCTACCACGCTCGTGACTAGCCTGGCTTCAGCGCTTCAAAGGACAGGCTGACTCCCTGGTCAGGGACTAACGCAGCTGGTGACTTTAAGCTGAAGCCAATGCTCATTAACCATTCCAAAACTCCTAGAGCCCTTAAGAATTATGCCAAATCTACTCTGCCTGTCCTCTATAAATGGAAAAACAAGTCCTGGATGATAGCATGTCTGTTTACAACATGGTTTACTGAATATTTCAAGGCCATTATTGATTCCTAGTGCTCAGAAAAAAGATTCCTTTCACATCTACAAAATATCGTATCTACAAGGAATCATTCCTCAGAGGAAGAGATAATAGATGTGACAAACTTCATCGTTGTCTTATTTTAAGAAATTGCCACAACCATAGTCAGCAGCTATCAACGTCGAGGCAAGGCTCTCTACAAGCAAAACGATTATGACTTACTGAAGGCTCAGATGATGGCTAGCATTTTTCAGGGCTAAAGTATTTTTTAGTTAAGGTATGGACACAGTTTTTTTTAGAAACACTAATGCACACTCCATAGATCACAATGTAGTATAAACATAATATTCACCTTGGTGGTCTGGAACCAAGCCTGAACTATCTCTGAGGGAGCTCGTATCTATAGTACAATACTTTCAAATACGCTCTAAAATATAAATGACATCTGAGGTAATAGTATATCCTATCACTTATCTATACTTTTAAATCAATCGACGGTACCATTATTCTTTAAAGAAATCATGTTTTTTTTTTTTAATTTTAAGACAAAAGACTTTCACTAGCTTCACTCTTAGGCATTTTTCACAAAGGAGTTAGACCTTTGAGGCTCAAGCTATTCCCTTCAATTTAGTAAGATTCAGAAAGCATATCAACTTATTCCAAGAAACTAAGTTATGATTACTTAAAGTATATTTTCCTTCTAGTAAATGGCTGATACCCTATTGTAATGAAAGAAGAAAGAGGTCCAATGTGTATTCTCGGATGTCTAGCACAAACCCTCATTTCTAATGAGATGCAGCTATTCACTTGTCCATCATTGGCCAAGCCCTTGGTCATTGAAAACCACATCCCCAAGCTGCCACTACAGATCCCCGCCCCTTTTCTCATTCTTTTGTTATACGCATACCACACCTTCTTGTTCCATTTTATTTTCTAATTCGTTCACTATCCTAATGAACAAGGTAATTAGGAAGCAAAATTAATTTCTTTATTTGCCTGTTCAAAGCCATTTATGTATTGCAGCTTTCGGAGTAGAAACATTAAGCACAGGATCTGAATTAACAAGAGGAAAAATTTTCCGTAATTGCAGCACACAGTAATTCTGGTCAATAGTCTTGAAAAGAACTGTCTCGTTAAAAATACAATTGACACTTCAACAATGTGGGTTTGAACTACACGAGCACATTTACATATAGATTTTTTTCAATAAACACCTGCACTGTTTTCAATCCATGGCTGGGAGTCTGCAAATGCCAGGGACCAGCTTTATGCATTGATCTATGCTATTTTACATAGAGAACCTGAGTATCGACTGATTTTGGTGTCTGCAAAGGTCTTGGAACCAATCCCATGTGGATATCAGGGGATGACTTAGGTTTTTAGGGAGTCAAATGTTACCTGTGGATTTTCAGCCACAGAAGGGTTGAAACCCCTGTGTTGTTCAAGGGCCAACTATAGTTTTACCCTTAATATTTAACAATTTGAAATCTTAAGTATTTATTGAGATGGACCTGTATGTACAGAAATATACTTAAGATAAAGGAAGTATAAATAAATAAAATTTGTTTCCCTGATTTAAGAACGTTTCAATGTAAGAGAAACCAGATACATGGAATACAAACACGAATGTCTCATAAGGAACTAGGTATTTCTACAGTTCAATAAACACTACCATTGCTACACAAAGGAAACCACTATTGTTCACAAAAAGGAAAATGGGTAAAAATGCAGAAAATATGCAGAAGAATAATTTAAAAATGAATGAAAACAAAGATTCAGCTATTCAAAAAATAAAACGAGTACCTACTACGTGCCAGAGTAAAATAGCAAATCACTCTAGCAAATACTTAAATGACATGTATAATACTGTAGAATTTCTTTTTATAAACACTTAAACACGTGTGACTAACTAAGTCTTAGCATAGTTACATTCCACAACTTAATTCCAGTTTTTTTCCTCCTCTGGAAATTAAGATATGTTTTGGATGATGTTCCCATATTATACAGTGTAAGGCAAAAGTAGGTTTACAGTTGTTCATACAGAATATAATAATAATGACAAAACAAGAATAAACTGTGTTTTCGTGTACTCACAACTATAAGCCTCCTTTTGCCCCACCCTGTATGTAAGCACCAAAGTTTACGAGGTATGTTAAGGGCAGAAAGAGCCACCGGTTAGAGGGAAGTTGCGTGGGTGGGTCAGGGTGCATGGTGCTAACAGGGAGGTGAGCCACGGTATATGTTAGCCTACAGCAGATCGGTCCAGGCAAACCGTGTTGGAAGGGATGGAGGGAGGACATGCCAGGAAAAGGTTTTTCAGGAGGAGTAAATGACAGGATTACAAGAATGCATACTAGATTATGTTTAGGAAGTGCTAACAATTTCTGCCACAGAAAGCATGAAAATGTCAACTAAAACAGAGTTTGCAATATAACTTCTAAATGTTAAAGGACAAAATATGGCTTCCTCATAAAGGCAATGGTGACCCGGCAAAATGATAACAAGATGAAGTCAAATAGCTGATTTCCCTAAAACTCCCTGTAAATTCTGACTAGTTACTTATATTATTTAAGGAATTCAAAAGCTCATAAAAAATATTAGCAAATACATCCCAACAGGACCTTAAAAGAATAATACACTATTACAAAATGGAGTGCAAATAAAATCGCAAAGATAGTTCTATTGTAGAAAATCTACTACTACAATTTAGCATACTCATAGATCAAAATGGGAAAAAAATCTCACATGAGTATAACAAAATTCTGTAAAACCATAAATGCTGCTTTTCATTCTTGAGTTTAACACTTAATAAAATAGTAATCAATATTTTTAAAACACTTATAAATAAGATTATTTGCTTTAAATGTTTTAAACATACACAAAAGGCAGCACTGAACTCCAGGGAGACACCAGGCGCGACCCCTTCAGAGTAGAGGAGTTCCATTATCATTATTGTTCGACAGATTTTCAAAGACACAAGAGGAGAAAATGCATCACCTTGTGCAGATGACATGGCCATATGTGTACAAATACAAGAGAAGCAACTGAAAAATTAATCATAAACAATGAAAGAAGTCTGTACTGTGGCTGGGGAACAAAATTAACGTTAAAAAAAAAACCCACCAGTGCTCCTTTATACAGATATAATGTAATAAATTAGTTCTTAATAGAAACAGAAAAAAAGAGATAAATTTGTATTTTAATACAGGAAAGTTTTAATACTTAATATATGATAATTATAAAAGAAAACTTCAAAATGCTGCTGGAAGCAAAAGCAGTCCCCATTTTAACGATAAAGGGAACTGGAGCTCAGGGAGGCAGAGCAACTCTTACAGACTCGCGTAGCTAGTGAACAGTCACAACAAAAGTGCCAGGTTCGTCCGATGCCAAGGCTCTCTTCCTCTTTCTGCTATAATCACTGCTGAAAGCTCAATAGAGGGATGCTCCATCAGTCAATTCAGATGAAATTTAAGAAGTCTTCACTATTTAATATTTGTAATGATTTGGGAGTTCTATTTATAATGGCTATAAAAGTACCCAAGATATTTATAGCAAATTAATGCAAATAAGTAAAAAAGAAATCAGAGTATTTGCCGGATATCAACTGAATCAGCTATGTCAGGCCCTTGTGTTGGATTCTCAAAAGCACAGGGTGCACACGTGCAGCTCCTGGAATAGGGGAAGTCCGCAGTAATCTCTGAACCAACCCGACCAAGAAGAAACAAGAGGCAGAGGGAAAAGGCTGAGGTGGACTTTCTACAGTCTGGTACCTTCCTAAACCATGATCCCATGGCACCTACAGTTGACCCTGTAATTCCCATCGGTTACCCTGAGTTTGTTTTCCGACACCTTGATCATACTCTTGGCACACAAAATACTACGCTAAATACAAGGCCCCTCTTTCCTGCCCTTCCTAAATGGGTCGCAGAACTCTTCTTCTTGTGATGGTTGTTGGTTTTTGTTTTGTTCTGTTGATGCTGTCAGTAGACACACACTCATTAGTTGAGTATATTTTGTTATTAGATTTTTCGGAAAGCGGCAGGAGATGGCTTTTGCATGTTCGCCCCTAGATACTGGACCTTTATAACTACCTTATCTCCTAGAATTAAACCCTTTTGGAATTAATGTTGTACAATAGTTTGGAAAAGGTAAGCATGGCTATTTGAGTTCCAAAGGGAAAGTGAGAAAACAATGGTAAATGAAAGCAGAACTACCACAGGGCAAGAATGGACAAATGGGTCATGCGCATCCAAAGCTATGTAGAGGTCAACTGTACGCCCACAGTTGAAATGAAAGTTTGTGATAAACAGACAAATAAGAAAGGAACTTTAGAAATGCTTTTAATTTATAATACTTACCTTGGCTCTCAGTTCTGAAGGCCAATGATTCACAGGCATCAAAACTTTGGGAGAAGAAGGCTAAGTTATCCAGTCCTGCTTATTAGTCCGTAAAGAGCCCTCACACAGTGGAAAGCTGGGGCAGTCCCATGAAACCAAGTAAGCCCTAACTTGCAGCTCCTGTGAGAAGTTTCAGGATACCGACACTCAAATTTCTGCCACAGACAGACACTTTACACTGCACTGGGGAGCTCTTATACACAGCAAGAGGTAGTTTTGGGCAGAACAAGATGTGTAGCTTTTTAAAAAGGTGGGTGGGGGAGAAAACATCACAGAAGGAATTGAGTTCTTTTGCCTTTCAAGAAAAACAAACATTCCTAACATCCTTACCAGTAAACAACATCCAGTGGCGCAAAGTAATTTTTCATTATCAGGTCAGCAAAGTAAGCTTCTGTTTCCCGGCAGGCAGTTCCATTTCCAATCACCACTGTGCTGCAGCTTCAAGGGAGAAACAGGAGGAGACACTGGATGAGCTCAGGGCATGCTTCCAAATCAATCAGAAGAAAAGGTACGGAATGCACAAATACTACCGTCCAAGGCTCCTACTCTCCCATCTATCCACGCAGCTTCGCCACTGCTTCACAAGGGAGACAGATGGGAAAAATCAAAACTACTGCCTCTACATTTGGTATTGCAGTCATGGGGAAAGATTTTACTGTCACACACCTTAAGAACGGTCAGTTTTCCTCCCAGCTAGCAGGAACCAAATTTAGTAATGGTTAAGTGGATCTAAGCCATAATAAAGACATTATGGCTGAATTACATGACAGATTATCAAATAATTTTTGAAGCTTCTAACTACTACCACATCCATTCTTCAGATCCATGAGAAAGAAAGGAAAGAAGGAAGGAAGGGAGGGAGGGAAGAAGGAAGTATAGGCCCAAACAGAAAAATTGAACGCTCACTTTGCTCATATTACCCCCTTCGTTCAGTGAAGGTGGCAGAGGAAGGGAGCAGAGTTCCTCTGGAGTCTCCAAATGCAGA
The DNA here is from genome assembly GCA_004027735.1 of Carollia perspicillata. NCBI lineage: Eukaryota > Metazoa > Chordata > Mammalia > Chiroptera > Phyllostomidae > Carollia > Carollia perspicillata. The sequence goes on along the minus strand of PVKM010014889.1, from coordinate 10,732 downwards.
GGTCTGCAGCAATTTGCCCCAGCATTGTTTCACATGGCTCCTTCTCCCTCCCCAAGGCTCTCCCCATAGTCCCTCCCTCCAAAGTAGGGGCTTCAAAGGTATCTCTGATTGGCTGAGCAACTGAAGTCCTCAAAAGGTTACTTATTTTCATACTTGAAATTCAGCAAAAGCCTCTTTATTTTCTCTGCCTCTTGGAAGCCTCGTCCACAATGCAAGTAAACCACATCAGTATGAAGTATCTGACCTTAGGAAAAAATGAAAAATAAGCCAATTTATAAGGCATTACAAAATCTAACACACCAATGATTTTTGCCAGTTAAAACAGAAAAGGGAACTGGTTTGTCTTTTACAATACAGTCTGAATCACCCATATTCACTACATCAGACTCTCCCTAAGCACTAGGAAGTTTTGTTCCTTCCAAAGTTACGAGGACTCTATTTTGCTACATAAATCCATTATTAATTTTTAATGATACTTAAGATCAGTAACAGTAAAAGCTAACATTTACTGAATATTTGCTATATATAAAATAAGTGATATTTTTATGTCTCCTTTGGGTTCTAGAATTTCTTTATCATGTATAATTTTTCAGCTGCATATTTATGAATGGTGAGTTTTTCTGTACTGTATTTTAGCTAAAAATATACTAAAAAAGTTGAGGATATGTAAAGAATAGAAATAATAATTAGTTAGGTGACCAACTTAGGAAGTTAGGAAAAGAACAATAGAATAATCTCAAAGAAAGTAGAAGGTGGCAAATAGTTAAAAGCAGAAATTAATAAAATAAAAATTTAAAAAATCATAGAAGATCAATGAGGTTTAATATTTAAAAACACTTATTAAGGAAAAACTTTTAGCAATGCCACCCAGGAAAAAGAAAGGATAAACCATGCAACTAATTATATTAAAAATAAAAAGATATTAACTACAAATTCAGAACAGATTTAAATGATACAGAGAAACTATTACAAACAACTTTATGTTCATTTAGATTAAATAATGAAATAGTTAAATTCTTGGAAAAGTCTTACTTAACAAAACAGACTGAAGATGTGTGTGTGTGTGTGTGTGTGTGTGTGAAATTAAAAAAAATCATCTTATAAACAATACAAACACAGGAAGAGTTAAAAGCCCTGGGATAGCTCAATAGATGCAGGAAAAAAACATTGATAAAATGCACATCCTATTTATTGTAAAAATGCATAGCACAAGCAGACAGCAACCAGGACAGCCGATCGAAAACCTCACAAAACCCTGGAGGATGAGCAGGTGGGAACAGCGCACCGACTCCTATCAAGGCCTTCATGCACCGACATTTCTGTCGGAGGAAGCAGAGTGTATCTCATAAAGGAAGAATCCCAAAAATGTCAAAAGGTACTTTGCTGGAAATTAAAACGAGTCTGTTGGAGAACAGAGCTGAAACTGGAGGAAAGCCCCCGCATGCTCTCTTTACAGGTCAGTACGAAGGCTGCACAGCACATTCAGAAAGGATTGGAAAACTGATCTCTATGAACACTTGAAACTAAAAGTAGAATATCCTTTTCAGTACAAAACCCCACACTGAAGAGACACTGTTGCGAATCATATCCACATTGAGCAAATTAGGGATAGTGTGAGCAAAGGAAAAAAAGTCCAGGTAAAAGGGAAGAACGCAACACGGAAGCAGGTTCCAAAAAATGTAAGATTATCTCTCAATTTACATAGATACAGAAGTTTTTTTCCCAATAATTTTAGAAAAAAACCAAGTGACAGTTGTAGGGATACACAGCTGGAAAACTGGTCAGGACCCTGCCTAAAGGCTGAGGAACACTAATTTTATGTAATTCTAATCCACAGAAAAGGGTCATAGTCAAGTATCATTCAGAACGAATATCTTTAAAACAAGAAATAAAAAAGACTAGTTTGATGTCCTTGCCTACAAAACAGAGAAAAACTATACCTAATATATAAGAACAAGCTACAAAATAAATTATAGAAAATAAAATACCAAGTCAGAAATAGAAAACCTCAGAAATGAGATGAGAGAACTCAGGAATGAATTACATATGAAATAAAGTTATTTCAGAATTGAAAACTTAAACCAAAAGAAACACAAAAATGAATAAACAGTAAATACCTTAAGAGATACAGAAGGTAAAAATAAGGGAAATTTAAAATATCAAAACAAGTTAAAAGGTGAAGAAGTGCACAGAACTGTAATCTATTTTTTATAAGTACCAAATGAAAATTCCAAAACTTGAAAATATAATAACTTGAATAAAGAACTCAAGGGATGAATTTAATAGCAGATAAGACAGCAGAATACAGTATTAACTTAAAGCCAATCAAAATAAAACAAAAGAATGGAAAATAGAAAGTTGAAAAGTTTAATACACATTTAATTAGAATTCCAAAAGGAGACGTAAGACTCTCTATAAACCCAAGCAGAACTCATGCCACAAATAAAAATAACAATAATAACAACATAATAAAACTTCTGAAAACCATTAAGAGAAAATCTCTGCAGGCAAGGGAAATAGTAAGATTTTTGGCTGCTTTCTCAAGAGAAACGACAGCTGAATGAATGAATGAATGAATGAATGAATGAATGAATCAGACAAAACTAAAACTCTACGTCAAATACATGCTGACAGAAGAAGATCTGACTTCGGGTGGTGGGAAAACAATGCAATATACAGATGACGTATCACAGAACTGTGCGTTTGAAACCTGTATGATCTTATTAACCAATGCCACCCCAATAAATATAATTTAAAAGTTAAAAACTTAAAAAATAAACCCACAAAAAAAATGAAATGACATCTTTAAAGTATTGCCAATCCTGAGTTATAAACCTCCAAAAAATATTCTTCAAAACTTTTTCTTTTTAAAAAAAATCTTAAAAATTTTTAGAGATTTTATTTATTTATGTTTAGAGAGAGAGGAGGAGGGGAGAAAACGAGAGAAAGAAACATCAATGTGTGAGAGATACATTGACAAGTTGTCTCTCACACGCCCCCAACTGGGGACCTGGCCCGTGACCCAGGAATGTGCCTTGACTGAGAATCAAACCAGCAACCTTTTGGTTCTCAGGCCAGAACTCAATCCACTGAGCCACACAGGCCAGGGCAGAAACTTTTTCAAACAAAAACTGAGATAGTTTGTCACCAACTGATCTACATGGAAAGTAACTGTCTAGAGTTTTAGGTAGAAAGAAATGATCTCACTTAAAAAGTCAAACATAGAAAAAAGTTAAGATTAATAGAAAGGGTAAATATATGAGTAATAGAAAAAACATTTATTAGCCAAAACAATAAAAATGCCCTAAGGTACTTAAAATATATACCAAGAATTAAAATGTATCCCAGGCACCACCATCAAAGAGTACCATCGCCACTATGACGAGGTTGGCTTCCATGCAGATGAGGCCCACAATCTTGCTGAAGAGTTTATAGATGGGGTTTTGGGTGGAGAAGATCATAATCAGAACATCGACCAATGGGCTGCAAGCACAGTGGAACTATCCTTAGTGCATTTGGTTAAGTTGGGAAAAGCTGATAAATGTATCGGGACCTGTAGAGCAGTCCAGAGGGCTGTGTACGGCTTTCATTCAGCCAGCTCATGATTTGGGGTACCACATCTGACAGAGTCTAGATCGTAAGATGGGGGAACCAAAGCATGAACTCTATCATCAATGTTTTTGTCATTGCTATTGTCCTGTGACAGACTAAAAATGTTTGGTTAAAGACATTGACCTAAGATTTTGTCAATGTATTATCCTTTCTGAAAAGAGTAAGTTACTTATTAATATGCTAGAGGACAAGTGTGCAATATGCTTCAAAGCTATCAACAAAAACCTGAAATATTATAAGCAAGCAAGTTCATAAGTTGGCAGATTAGTTCATATTCTATACATAATTTTTTCACAAAGCATTTATTTTTGTTATTAAAATTTTTATTAATACTTTTCATTTTTTAATTATAAAAGTCATATATAATTACATGAAGGAATATTTGGTAACACAAACTGTTATACCTTACAGTCTTACTTCCTGTGTACCATGAAGGTACATAGTCTTTTTCTGTGTACCTAGTCTTACATTACTGTAATAATAGTATCTTTATAATTTTGTACTTTGTGAGAAGTTTTAATTTTTACTCTTTACAGAATCCTTTCAATAGGAAAAATTTAATGTCAGCAGAAAACAAACAGAGACGTGGCATGACATGAAAACATAACCTTACGTTTACGCCAGCTTTTCATTAATTATGTACCAAAGGAGACAGCGAAACCATCCAGACAATAAAATTCTCTTTCAGCTCCAGAAGTTAACAGGGATAAATAAATACATAACCAAAAAACGCTGCAAGGATAAATCTGGAGGAAATAATAATTAGCTAACACGTCTTAATTTTGTATTTCTTCTCCTCAGTTGTACATTATGACTTAGTAATTGTTCTTCTTTTCTCTCAATTAATATGGTAGTAGCAACTACTGTCAACTTGTTTATGTTTTCTGGGAACTGTTAAAACAGTTTTTAAAATTTCAAAATCTTGTATTTACGTTTGAGGGAGAATTAAGTCTAGTAAGCTTGAACTCCCTTGTTAAGCAGTTACAGGGTACGATGAAAAGTCTCTAACAGCTGCCTCCTGATTCGCACATTCCAGCATGACAAACATGTATTGAGCGCCTGTTAGCAGCACACTTCTCTGCTAGTCATTATATTTATCAATCTGTTGCTCAAATTCAAGTTTCTTTTGGCACCTGTTCAGTTGGACAATTAACATTTATGTTTGGAGGGGGGGAGTTGTTTTACAAGAGAGGGAGAAGTGAATTTGGTTATCCACGTGGAAGCAAGCTAAGTGAAAGCACTTACTGCTGACAGAGAATCATAGCTGCAATTTTAAGAACTGCTCCTAGCAAGTAAAGAAATGCATAAAATATGCAGGTCTTAGGTAAAGGCCTTATTAGCAGTCTAACTATACAAGTAGTAAATTTTATCATTGCTTTAGTTACAACCATCTGTACACAATTTTAAATATGTATGTGGGGTTCAAATTAATTGGAATGAAGTGTAAATTAAAAGTACACAATCGTTAGCAGGTTATTGAAAATCTCGGGGCTTATGAAATGTAGTTAAATTTATTTAAAACATAAAAGATGAAAAATTAAGGTACACAGCTGGCCACCAAATGTGAAGCCAATCTGCTCTTTAACCTTGAAAACAAAATCCAGTTTGCATATTACCGTTAACACTAATACATACGGAGAATGGAACCATGATCCACTGAACTTAGGGGGAAACAAAAGCCTGGTAGTAACACTGACAATATTAAGAGACTATTCTTGGAGGAATTCTATATGCATGTTTGATATTTTGCTGCTAACAAAAAGTGTTCGATGTTTAAGAAGAATGTTAAGAAATTACAAGGGTAGAGTTTATTGCAATGATCTACATCTTTGGCCCACTGAAATTCTTAGTCATTACCTTTATGTTACTTCACCCTGCTGGCTTTTGAGCCCTTGCAGATTACAGCAGTGACCAACATATCTGTGCACTTCAGACTTGTTTTGATTATTGTTACTGAAGCCTGATCTTTAAAAAAGAGTAACCAAAACTTCCTCACGAATTTGCTATTTATTCTGATTCTAGTTACAATATACTAAAGATTATATTCCTGTGCTATATGGAAGCAAATATATATAAAATAGATTGATAAGAAAATAAATATATAAAGTAAAATGTATCACACATAAATCCATCACAATAAATAAAAGTTGACTGGCAGTCAGAGTTGTTGGAGTCTGACCTCAGTTAATCTCCAATATCTCCACTGTGACATAGGGAAGAGCACAAATGACAGTAATATATTGAGGATTTGGGTCATCAAATAGGATGAATGTGAAGTTTGATTCTCTGGTGCCCATATCCCTGCATATGAGAAAATAATTTTCTAAAACATGAAAATTGACATTATTTCCAAATCCTCATGAAATATATGAAGTGAAACATATGCCCAACCAAACAACTTTAATATAAAAGCTGAAAGGTATGCTTACTGGTAGGGGAAATTATAGCTAATTTGCACCCATGTCTGTAACCAGGATCCACTCCCATCAAGGTGCGCCCTGGAACGGGGCTTGTTAAAAGGAGCTGACGAAGGTTCCGTCCAAACATCATTACAGATTCCTTCTCTGCATCTGATGTCAGTTTGGCTCTTTAGAAGTAGAAAAAGAAAAAGAAAAAAGAGAATGTATTTGGTTTTTCATTCACCCAAATTTTCTTCAAGAAAAACAACAGAATTCATTCTATACAGTTATTCCTCACAGGAACATTTATTATAACAAAATTACTAAGAGAGAAAACATACACGAAATTACATTGAGTCTATTTTTGCTAACTGCAGTAACATGGTATCACAAATAACTGTGGTAACAAACCTACCAAGTTCATCACACCCACACTCCTCTATCTGCTCTCCCCTGTATACAAAAGCTACATGTATAGACATCTGTGTATATGAGACAGACAGGTGTATAAAGATTTGGACATGACATGATACCAAAGGAAAGTTTATCAGCAAATTAAAAATATAAGCATGTACTCAGAGTAAAGTTACTGAATCATAAGTTGCCTCCTCCATCAGTACTTAGTTTTACACCTCGCCTGTCCGTGTCTCAACGTCACCTTCTCACTCCACTCCACTCCATCCCCTCCCCCCGGCATTCTCACACTGACATGATATGACCACAGATGCTACTGCCAGTCTAGAATCATGACTCATATAAACAACGTCCCAATTTTACCCAAACTTATTAAAAGTCTAACTTTAAAACCTGTTCTAGAATAAAAACATATGTCTATAATGCACTTAAAGATAATTGTAAACTAAGTTTTACACCATTTGTCTACTTAATAAAACTTATTATCTCCTGAAATTCCTAAGAAATTATAAAAAGTATGTCATCTCTATTAGACAAGGTTAAAAACAATGTATGTCACTGGCCACAAGAAAATTGAGAGTTCAGACTGAACTGAGCAATTCAAAGCACACTTCACATTAGTTTTGAGGTAGAATTATTTACATAAGTGAAAGCGCACACAGCCAACTAATGTTTGCTTTACTGGCTTAACTCAGTTCCCCAGGGCTTTTCTCTCATTTTCTCTAACATTTCATGGCCATTTTGCCTGCATTCGGCCATGCAACATGAAAAATATCATTATAGATATTACTATAGCTTCACTTTTAACTTTATTCATGGAGCAAGCATTTATTGTCAGTCTTACATAAGGCACCATGATCAGGCTTGAGAGATACAAAGATGAAAAGGTGAGATCCCTGCCCTGAAGACCACCGTCTAGTAGGAAGAACAGAAAAATAAACACACAAGTATGAAACAGTAAGTGCTATTCCAATAGGAACGCATAGGAGGGATAGCTAAATAAGGAAGACTTTCTAAAAGAGGTGTCTTCTCAGGTGAATCAAGAACAGTAAGTAATAGAGTTAGGCAGACACAGGTGGGGGGAGTAGAGGGAGAGAAGGCATGGAGAAAATACTCCAGGCAATGGAAGCAGCTCATGGCTCACCATAGCAGAAGCAAGTAGCTTCCTACGCTAAAGGAAAAAGAAATACCAAGACATTAGGCAAAAAGAAACCAGACCACAGAGGGTCATACACATTCTTTTAAAGAGTTTAGATTTTTTTCCTGGAGACAAAGATCCATGGAAGGATTTTAAGTCGAAGAATATGAAATAATCAGATGGGAATTTTAGGATGGCGACACGGAATATGTACTGGAAAATACAAGGCAGAGTCATCTGTGACCCTAGTATAATAATTCAAACAAAAATGATGATGTCCGGAACTAACCACAGACAGGTACTTACTATCCCCTAGTAACCATGGAGATAAACAGGAGTCAAAATTCAAAACATAATAAAAGATGGTAACTGGTGGCTTAAAGAAAGAAGTAGGTGTGAAAAATGACACATGAATGAATGATCATGACAGTCACAGAAATGAGAAATGCAGAAGTTGACTCTCCACTGTATATAGTCAAATGAATAAAGTGGCTGCAAAATAACATAGTCTATATGTTCTCTTTTAATATATACAAATGAGCCCTGGCTGGTGTGGCTCAGCAGACTGAGCATGGACTGAGAACCAAAGGGTCATCGGTTCGATTCCCAGTCAGGGTGCATGCCTGGGTTGCAGGCCAGGTCCCCAGTAGGGGGACACATGAGAGGCAACCACACAGTAATGTTTCTCTCCCCTCTTTCTCCTTCCCTTCCCCTCTCTCTAAAAATATATAAATAAAATCTTTAGAAAATAATAACATACACACATTAATAGAGAAAAGTCTGGTTAACAATGATACTGTCTAGGTAGTAAAATCATGTGTTTTTTTGTTTTACTGATTCTTTCCATTTTTCTACATTAGGACAGATTTCTTAATTAGAGAATTAAAATAATCTTCTTTTCTAAAAAATCCACTGGGAGTTTCCCCCCTTAACTGCTGTTCAGGTAATTACAAGTATTTCTATCAAGAGGCACATCTATAGACAATGCATGAAAGCAAACTTATGGAATGAACTAAGATATTTTTTTTAGCCTCAGGCACTTTAGGAAAAGAAAAGAAAAGTGCTCTTGCTCGCCGCTAGCAGAAGTCAGGGAAGGCGTTTACGTGAAACCATTCCACAGCGGGCGCTTTCATCAAATCTCCACGAAATTACTCCACAAGTCGTGAAGCTACACAAACCGAATATACACAAAAATGTCAAAAGTGCCACTGGATATCGCATGCAACAGCAGAGAACAAGATAAAGGAAATGATATTTTAAATAAGTTCCTTTTTCACTTCATTAAGGACAGAATCCCTTAGTTTTAAATTTGATGTCCCGGCACTCAAAATTAAGACATGTTACTTCACGCATACTTGAACTAGGATTCCAAAAGAAACATTATTTTTAAGGGACATCTGGGCTAAAAAGGATAAACCGAAAGAATGAATGACATTGATTTAAAAACAGAAGCTGGACAAGAAGCTGTGTGTACTTTTTAATAGTATCACCTCCCCCCTGCTCTAAACCCCTCCCAACTCAATGGCTAGGTCCCCTAAAAGAAAAACAGACTGACATTATAAACGCTGCTATAAATTCTAGTAATTGAAGAGATGATTAGAAATTATAGTTCCCAGGGAACCCTTGCTGAAACCTATAAACAAGTGAGAATGAGGAAAATCTATAGAACGTAGGAAGGAATGGGTGAAGAAATGGCTGGTTTTTAAAGACTGCCTTCCAAGACAAGGGACAGACAGAAAGAGGGTTTTTGCCCAGACATTACTTTCCTTTCCATCTCTTCCCCTAAAAACAATTCTGCACCTCACCTCTTTTGCAGTTTTTCTTCTTTGTAACTTAGTCCTTTTGCTAGAACACAGGTGGCAAACACAAGGCCTGTGGGCCAAATCCCACACTCCGCCTTATTTTATCTGGCCCGGCACCTTGTTTCTACCCAGGCAGCACGGAGCCCCTTGCCCCTAGTTAAGGAGTAGTTACATTTATACAGTCCTAAAGTTACATTTCGGCCCTTTGAAGGCAATCGTGAGGCTGTTGTGGCCCCCACTGAAAATGAGTTTGACAGCCCTCAGCTAGACCATCTACATGATCTCTTTAATAATCTTCTAATATTTGCTCATCATTATTGATAATTACTCATCCAAATGACTCCCATTTGAAGTGAAAAACATTACATTAACTTTCTCTCTTTATAGTAAAAAATTCATCCTGCGCTTCACTGGTTCCCTTATGCTTTTTTTTGGCTCACTTTATCTCTAAAATCTGCTTCCAACTAACTTCTCCATTAACTCCTTAGTTTGTTTCTCCCAAGCCAAATCTCTCAGCAATAAAACCCTTTGTTTAGCTTGGTTGTCAAACTGCAAGACTGGTACTGCAGAACTGGAAGGGGTACCCAGTAAGGGGGGAAGATTTGCTAATAAGCATATCACAATTAAGAGCTATGTTTTGTGATCTATGTGTATGATCTACATGCAGATTGAAACCTAGGCTTAATTTTAAGACTTTGGGATTGTGACTCAGCGCTTTGGATTGGTTAATGGATCAAAAAAATTTACTACATGCTTTTAATGGGCCTATTATCATACACAGTAATAAACATTACACAAAACTCAATTAGACAAGATGCATACCTGAACTCTCTACAGAGGAGAGGATAAATAAGGCGTTTAAAAGAATCATCCACTGAATTGTGTAAGATCTTCATTAACTCTGGCCTCGCAAAACGACGTGGTCTCCACCTGAAGAAGAAAAAGTCTGCATTAAAGCTGCTGTACTGACGACAAGACCAGGAAAGTGTGTACTGACGACAAGACCAGGAAAGTGCTCCTGGAAGAGGGGAGAGGAAGGGGGACAGAAACGGGGGCACCAGCTTTGCTGAACCAAGTAACAATCTGTGGAGAGAGACTGTGATGTCTGGAAATTATTAGCAGTGGCATCTGGAGTTATTTAAAAACCCCAGTAACCATGGTCACACATAAAACTTAAGCAAGGCAAAAACATTCCTATTCTGGGAAGAGTCTCCAAAGCATTAATAACAATGGTCAAAAGTCTTAAGATATAAGACAGTTACCCGAAAAATGACTAGAGCAGTGGTATGGACCGAACTGTGTCCCTCACAAATTCGTGTGTGAAGCCCTAACTCCCCCCAGGGGGATGCTGTTTGGTGACAGGGGCC
>PVKM010014888.1:0-28516 GCA_004027735.1 Carollia perspicillata | reverse complement strand
AGGGACACAATCAGAAGGTACAGTTGAGAGAAAAGCTTAGTGGCGAGTAAACTGTGCAAAGACAAAAATGGAGGAAGAAATATTTAGTGCACAAGGTAAAATTGTTATTGGAATGTGCTTGGATATTGATATGCTAGCTTTTTTGCCGTATGTTCAAAAAATATTGTCTACATGATACTGACTATTTGAGACACATCAGGTTTCTTCTGCATATTGCCTACCACATAGTCAATTGTGTGTGTGTGTGTGTGTGTGTGTGTGTGTGTGTGTTCGTTCCCTGGGATCACCCCCAAATAGCTATATAGCTACTCATTGCTTGTTGGATTTAATATGTATATGTATACATCGGATATGTAAAATGCAGGGTCCAGCAGAAGTAATGACTGTTTGTGTGTGGTGGTAGGGTATAATATGGGTGTAGTAATTTATAGTTTTAATTTTAACATTTCACTTAAAATATCATAAGGTATTCTTAGTGTGATATTGTTATGTTACAAAATTACATGCTTATGATTGTGTAATATAAAAGCAGTGTTATTTGTGCTGGACCCTGTATATTAATTTCTTATTCAAAGCTGTGGTATTGTTACATATCAAAAATAATGGTAATCTCTCAGTGCCTGGGAGTAGGGATAAAATATCCCACTGAACATTTTGATATAATTCTGGCTTCTTGTCTAAGTTCCAGAATTTTTACTTTTTAAATTCCAGGATATACATTTAGAGGCACATAAGGCCATGATCTATTCTTTTCCCTTTTACCAATACATGATGCTCTTATTTAGAGTTTAATGTTTATATTTTAATCTCATCTTTGGAACTATGGCTTTTTTTGGTACACATTTTACTATCTTTTTAAAAAGATTTTATTTATTTATTTTTAGAGAGAGGGGAAGGGAGGGACAAAGAGAGGGAGAGAAACATCAATGTGTGGTTGCCTCTCACACACCCGCTACTGGGGACCTGGCCCACAGTGCAGGCATGTGCCCCAGCTGGGAATTGAAGCAATGACCCCCTGGTTCACAGGTCGGCATTCAATCCACTGAACCACACCAGCCAGGGCTTTACTATCTTTTAAAAAAATATATTTGTTTTTAGAGAGCAGTGAAAGAAGCGGGAATGAGAGGGAGAAAAACGTCAGTGTGAAAGAGAAACATCAATTGGCTGCCTCTCACTTGCATACCCTCTGAGGACCAAACCTGCAACCTAGGCATGTGCCCCTGCTGAGCTTGTTTAAACATGATTTTCTTAGAAAACTTATATTAGATTATAGATATGCATCTAACATAAGGAGGTCTCCCTCTCTCTCTGGCTGAGTTTTATGTATTCACAGTTCTTATAATAATATTATATTAAAAATCATATCCTCTATCTTATTTTATGATTAATATTATATATTTTCCTACATTTTACTGTATAAATCAAGTTTTTGTTATACAGGAATTTTAAAAAATTAGTTTCGATCCAGTCTAAATTATCTCTAGCATTTTCCTATGCTTATAAATATCTATGAGTTTCACTAAAATGCCATAAGAGTTTAGCATATTCCTGTTCTGCTGGGCTCCCTAAACTAACCCCCACTTGCTGGATAGTTAAATCTGGATTGAGAATACATTTAGTAGATCTAGATGGCATTCTATCAAATTAAAAAATTCCTGTGCAGCATTATTTTATTTTATCAATTTGAAAATATTCAATAATCACCATGCATCCAGGGAACTGTTGAAAAGCCTGTGAACAATCAACACTGTTCCCTCATAGGTAATCTGCATTTTTTTTAATTTTAAAATTTATCTTCCTTTTCAATCTTCTTAAATTTCCCTACAATATGTTTTATTTGGAGATGTGCTTTTTTATTTTATCTTCTTCATAATATTTTTAAGACTCTAGATAAATTTTCAATCGACAGATCCAGTATCTTTCTTTACTTCAAGAAAATAATTCTTTCAATATGTTCTTTTATTCATTATTCTTTCCTTTGAGACTCTGTTGGTATTGTCCTTAGAGGGAAGGGGAGAGGGACAAGGAGAACATGTCTTACAGCAAGCCTCTGGGTAGCAAACTGAGTTCAATCACTCCCTGCCTCCCTGACACCTAATAAGATAAAATAATCTTGAAGAAAACCTCCCAGAAACTTCTCACAGCTACTGATCTTTATAAAGCTCCCTTGATCTGTTCTAACTTACTTGCTAACTAATTGGAGTTTGAGGGATTGGGGTTGATGCAGAGGTAAGGTTCATATTCAGCTGGTGCGAACCATGACAATTATAACAACTGGGAAAACACTTCCCATAGCTCCTGTTTTGAGCTCCCTCATTTGTGCTGATCAATCACAAACCCCTCTAGTATCCAATAAGTAAAAAGATATTGGACAGCACAGAAGGGATATCTATGACTACGACTCCTCAACACCACTTGAATCAGTCAGGAGTCGCATGTAGCACACCTCCTCATAGGTTACTCCTGCAGACATCGCTTCTTCTGCCTGGATGGTGACTATCCCTTAAAAATTATTAAATACTTTGGTTTTTTAAGTGGAGAAAAGAGGATTGTGCTGCAATTTGTCTTTGTTATTATAGGTTTCTTACCCCAGGGGATGATGCAGGGACACTGCTGTTGTTTTCCTGCCTCAGTATGATGGAGCCATTATTGGTCTTCCTGGATTAAGAGGACATAGCAAATGAGAAATGCTTGCCTCCTGCTCTAAGTGTGAACATCGTGCTCAGTCAACCCTAACCCGAGAACACTGTTCACTGGGTTCCTACCGTGAGTATCCCCAAGGATATGTGTGAATTCATAGCTTTGTGTTTCACTGTGAAAAACATTGTCTTGCTTCTGTGCTTTTTCTGTTTGGAATTTGAAAAAGTGATCAAGAACACTTGTGAATTATCTTGTTCAGAACTAACTACTGGATCTCGAGGGTTTAAATATTACCCCTGCCTCTGTATCATTTTCAAACAATTATTTATCTTTACTTTAATTCCCCATTTATTTATTTTTAATCAGGCTGTAATATGTCTATTACAATCAGATGTTTTACATTGTCTAATGTTACTTTATAGTATAAGTAATCAGTAAATGATTTGAATTGTTTTAAGATTGATGTGAGAAAGATGAAATATTTTTATTAATCTCAGTCACTTCCTACACAATTATACTTCTTTGGTTTTATAGATAGTAAAGATTGAGTGCTTTTTTTTTCTCATAGGTCACTTCTGTTATAATTTAAAGCCCTGCATCAAATTTACATAAATATGAAAACATCACAACTTTACTCTCCACCTAAGTGACTCTTATTAATTAGAAGAGTTCTGCTACTTATTCTCATATTACATGGGTCAAGAATAAAATGAATGTTAATAGTCCAAGAGAAATATTAGGTCAGTTTTTCCATACTTGATTTAGATGGAAAAGCCAGGTGCTGGTAGAAATAAGGAAATGAGGAAGAGCATACTGCAGATTTTCGAAACTATCTGGGCTAGATCATGGTCCTTGACATTTCTTAAATATTTTAAGAAGTGTAGTGCATGAAGAAAGAAGTGTGGTGCACTCATTTATCCTGAATATGTCACCCTTGGATCACCATTGGAACTAGGTATTTACACTTAAGGCACATGTGACTGGTAATGAGTGTGTTAGGACCCATTTACTTTTGATGGTGACTGGCTACTATTAGCTCTGTGTTCACTTGCCTGTATAAGGGCAACTAGTGAGTCACTGGTAGGTCTCCACATATGAGTCAATCAGCTGGATGAAAAACCATTGAATTCCTAACCCATGATACTAAGCTAATAAAGTCAAATTTATTTGTGGTGATTATTTAACATTCCTGATAGAATTTACGTTGTTTGGAACAAACGTTCTGAAAAAGTTCTATTCCATCTTGCTTATTTACAAAACAAAAATAATAACAAACATTTTTAAAAATCTACTAAGAAATCATATTTAATTCAACTTTGATTTTCCATAATTGTCATTATTAAAGGATAAATGCCTTGAAGTTAAGAACCAATAAAAACCTCACATTGACATTTGACCATCTCATATATACATATAGCTGCTAATTCTACAGGAATGGTGACTCACAAAAAAACTATTTCCAGTTCAAATTACTGTGCCGAATTTCTGAGTCCTACATCCCACTTCAGACTGGATGTATCTACCTCAAAGCACAAAATTGACATTTCCAAAACCAAAGTGACCTTTCTCTATCTGAATCATTTTTTACCACCATAGCCTCACCAATGCAATCCTCATCTTCACTCATTCACATATGTCAGAATGCTGAGTGAAATGCCTGAATTTTATTCTCCCTTTATCTAATTCACTGTATGCTTATTTCTATTGAGTTTACTAACTAGGAGTGTCTCAGGCATGCTCCTTCTTCTTCCTTTCTGCTGTAATACTAATTTAGACTTTAATACTGTTTTGGACTTTCACGATACAAACTCCATTCCTTTTAACCTTCTACCTATTTGCACTCTCCAACATTACCACAATCTATTTTCTTTTTAAAGCTTCTTTTTAAAATTGCAGTTGACATTCAATGTTATTTTATATTATTTTCAGGTATACAGCATAGTGGTTAGGTATTTATGTAATTTGCATAGTGATCTCTCTCAATAAGTCTAGTGTCGACCTGGTACTATACATAGTTATTAAAATATTGTTGATTATATTTCCTATGTGCTACTTCACATCCCCATGACTATTTATAACTACTAATTTGTACTTTTTAACCCCTTCACCTTGTTCACCCATTTCCCCAACCTCCCTCCCCCCTGGCAACCATCAACCTGTTCTCTGTATCTATCAGTCTGTTTCATTTTATTTGTTTATTTTGTTTTTTGGATTCCATATATACATGAAATCATATGGTATTTGTTTTTCTCTATCTGACTTATTTCACTTAGCTTACTACCCTCTAGGTCCATCCATGTTATCACTAATGCTAATAGCAATGAATTTTCAATTCAGATATCCTTCTTTAAAATTCCTCATTATCTGTATAAGAGTATCCCTCTTACTCACACAATACTAATATTATAAAAATTGCTATTGCTACACATTGAAGATAAAATATGTATTTAGAGACATATGTGTTTATAAAATGCTCAATATCAGATTTTTGGTTTTAGATAGTCATAATACATACTAGTTTGTCACAAAACTTTGGAGGTCCTACATAAGGGTGCCTGTTTAATTTGTTTTCTCTAGCTTGAGAATTTGTTAATTTAGATTAGATAATTTAGAGAATTTATGGTTATAGAACCTGCTATTAAGATTCCCTAATAGCATTTTACTGAGCTGTTGAGGAACATTATGGAAATGTCTGGCCTAAAGGACCAAACACACTCAAGGCCCTACAAGTTGTGGTGCCTGCTTGTCTTTCCAGTATCATTCCTTGCCACTGATGAATTTGAACAAGATGGATATAACTGTTGTCTTCCACACGGTGCTATTTTTAGTACTTTGCTCATTCCTGATCTATCTCCTCTTGCCTGGAATACTCTTTATTTCCTCTTTACCTCATCAAATAAGATGCAACATTAAAAACCCAATTTCTATCAAATTTCTTCCAGGAAACAATCACTGACTCATCCCTGGTAAGAAATTAGCCTTCACATTGTTTTTCTGTAATATCCAGTGCATATTTCTATCCTTATATTTTTCATGCTAAATTATAATTATATTTCTATTTTCTATCCTGTTTACTTGATTTTGAGTTCCTTAAGGCTAGAAACTATCTTATAATCTAATCTGTACTATCACATAATGCCCTGGCATGATAATCACTAAATAAAATTTATTATGATTGAGCTAATTATTACATAAAGTCATACAAACATAAAATAATATATTACCTGCCTGTTTATTTTATTTACAATCTAGAAAACATTTGCAGTTGAATTGAGTGATTTACTAACTGCAAAGCCCAAGCTAGGCCTGCAGGTCAGCTCTGATTAGACACAGTGGTAGAGACACACCTGAAAAAAGCCAACCCTGATTTAACATCAAATCTACATGTGTTATAATGGTAGTAAAAATCCAGTTGTATTGAGTTCAATAAAGAGAAAGCACAAAATTTCTACTTGCTTTGAAGAGGTGATTTTTGAGTTGGGATTTAAATAACAAATACATTTTCATATTCAGGGAATGATGCACTCAATTGAAGAAATGCATGAACAAAATTCTGAAGGCACTGTGTGTTGCCACTGTTCAATGCCAGGCAGATTCACAGGGGACTTGGGCAGAGGAAGAAGAATTTGCAGAGCCATCAGGATGCCTGACATGCCTTTATTCTGAGGTGGGGTGATCCATGCACTCTGCAACCCACAGGTCTCACAGTTTGTCACACTGCATGTCCCACCATGGGGAAGTCCCAACTCCCTTATGTACTAAGTACACACAAAGTGGGCAGGGTTCCAATAACAATATATAAAATATATAATTTACGTAACTGTATTGATTCAAGTACTTCCATAATAAAGAGAAAAAGAAAAATGAAAAATAAATTAACAAAATAAGAATAATGTATCATCAAGGAGAACACCATTACTTCTACAAACACTTCATCTTAATTAAAATATTTGTTCTGTTAAGGGGGTCACTTTGAAGGAGACTTGGAAAAGAAAATTCTTATTATAAAAATGATACATCTAGCAATTTAACAGAGATTGCTTGAACAGTGAGTATGGGAGGTGGGGATGGGAGATTCTGAAGAGTTAAGTTGAACATTCCAGAGCTAAAAGAGAATTTTCACATTTGAAAATCAGATTTGACAGAAAGAAATAAAGAGGAAGGGAAGGGAAAGGAAGGGAAGGGAAGGGAAGGGGAAGGAGAAGAGAAAGAAAGAAAGAAAATGACTTTGCTAAAATATTGAGTGGTTTAGCTGTAGAGAAGAAAGGAATAAAACACATAAGTTAGTTCACAGCTCAAGATTTGGGACTTAAGCTTGAAATTAAATTTCAATGATCTTTTGGATCTAATTTGCACCAGCACTAAGATGAACAGATACATGTGACTTATTTGGAGTATTCATTATAGTGGTAACAAGTGGAATTTGTCCCAAGGAGCAGAACAAGGAAATAGAAACTGAAACCATCTGCCAAAACTGTTCACAGTGGAGCTGGAAAGTAGTCATGGACAGGTGACAGATCCAAGAGGCTATCAGTAGCTTCTTCCCAGTTTCTATAGTTTTTGTCCCTTCCACCCTGTCAAGTGTTATTGTCAGTTAATGATGCCAACAAAGCCAGAGCTATCTTAGGGAAAAAAACTGAGGGAAAACTGCATGGTCAAGGGATTCATGTCAAGTCCCAAAGGGTAAAATCAAAAACTTAAGTCATTATCTGAATAATTCAAACATACAAAAATGTCTTCCCTTGACTCTTGGATTTCAGTAAGAAAGATTTAGGAAAAAATCAAAGATTCCATCCACTTTGATTTTTTAGACAATGCATAGTGAAAACATTCAGTTTTTTTTTTATTTAAGAAAAAATAATATTTGAATATTAACATTGTGTTGTTTCAAACGTGGTTATGTATTTTTAAACCTGATTGTAAGAGTCAAAATTTTGGGGAAAAATTTTTGGCAATAAATATGACATATACAAGGTCTCTCTGGAAAGAGTCCAGCCATTATTAATACAATAAGAATGCTTTACATGACATTGAGGTAACCTGGCAGCCAAGGAGAGTGGACTGGAATGCATATGTGTGAACAGTGACAACTTCACTGTACTAGTCAGTGGGGGCAGTAGGCACCACTGAGTTCATGTGGCTATCACATGCAAAATGACTGAAGAAGGAGAGCAATGAATCTGCATCAAATTTTGCATTAAACTTGAACATTCTTCCATGGAAACTATTCAGACGATTCAGAAATCTGCAGCTCTGAGCAACTGGTGATTGACAGCTTCATCAGGACAATGCACCCACTCTTAGATCATGTCTCTGGCAGAGTTTTTTTGGTGAAATATCAAATCACTCCAGTAACTCAGTATGCCCCACTATAAACCAGATTTGGTGCCATGCGACTTCTGGCTTTTCCACAAACTAAAATCACCTTTGAAAGGAATGAAATTTCAGGGCACCAATGAGATTCTAGAAAACATGACTGGGCAGCTGATGGCAGTTGAAAGAATTGTGTGAGGTCCCACTGTGCTACTTTGAAGGGGACTGAGGTGTCATTGTCCTATGTACAATGTTTCTTGTATCTTGTATCTTCTTCAATAAATGTCTCTATTTTCATATTTCATGTCTGGTTACCTTCTGGAGAGATCTAGTATTTAATATATTTGTAAATGTCTTTGACCTTTGAGTTCTCAAGCAATCACAGTTAATTCTCCTTGGCACATCTTTAGTTATATCTCCTAGAAAATAAAACTTTAAAACATCTATATTAAATGACTATTATTCATGGACTAATTCAGGAGCATTTGGGGAAATTTTCCATCCATCAGACAAATTCACCATCAGACAAATGTTTAAAGGATAAAATGATGTCATCATCATTGAAAATAGTAAATTAAAAAAAAATACTCATCAAACTATATGGAGTGGAATATATATAAATGACTGTATCTCTAAAACCTAAAACACAGAATTTAACCTTTTATGCAGTGAAATTCAGAGTTCATTTACATGTTATCATGAGAATCGAATATGTAACTATACACATGGGAGGGAGGAGACGAGAACGTCAAAGTTTATGTTTTCATTAACAGTGTATTGAACTGACATTATTAGACCATCTTGAATGGAAGATCTATGTGTACTACTGCAACCTGCCATGACAGGATCGATGTAGCCTCTGTTCCTTTTTTCTCTAGTTTCTTCCCATTGCTGTATAATTTTACTGGGTAGATTTTATGCTTCATACACCTCCAGTATGTTGCCCTTCAGACACTTTTTTTTATGTGTTTTCTGTTTGACTGGCTCGGCATCATCAGATGCCTTCTTGTCAGAGAGTCAGTAGAGATGCTGCTTTTATTGCCCATAACAAATAAAAACTATCTCCACTCTTTAAAGCTTATCTTTGTCTCTGAGACGTTGCAAGTTCAACAGTACTCAGTGACAGGAGGCCAAAGCACCAATAAGGAGATGAGACAATGAGATTGTGGCTATTTGTTTAGAAGATTGAGGGCCTCATGAGCTGTAGCAAGCCACTATAAACGCTTTATTGTCTTTTTTAGAAGGACAGATAAGTCAGAAGATAATATGGAGGTGAGTTATAGGTAGATAAGACAGGGAAATCAGTAACCAAAGGTTTCTGGGAGGTGAGAACTCAGAGAATCCCAATTCTATATAGGAAATAAAGGATTGTTTGAGAAATAGGTCATTAAAAACAAATGGAACATCTTACCTCAGTCTACTACACTTTTCATTGAATCAACTAACTTTAGTGTATTTCAGAAAGTGCCTCTGAAACAACTTATACACTATAGTTATTTCATAAATGGTGATGTATATTAATGCTGTGTTCTTATGAGTCATAGGCGGAGGAACCTTCTGATATACCTGGGGAAGGTCACAAATTTGAATCATGGTAGGGGAAATATAGGAGATAAATGCGATGGTGAATTTGATGTCTGGAGATAAATCATCAGCTATAGTCCTCAACAGTTTATAATATATAGAAAATTACAACTCAGAAGTTTCATATTAAAAATGAACTTCTTTCCAAATTAGGGAGAAAGCGTTGGCTTTGTAAATGCAAGCATGTCTTTGTTCCATGTGCCAGATTCACTGATTACCATTTTACATCCGTCAGCTGACTCAATCCTCATAATAGCGTATGAGTTGGGGACATTTGTTATTATCCATGTTTTACAGATTAGATAATTCAAGTTTAAGTTGTTTACTCAAAATTATATATCCTTTGAGGCTGGAGGATCAGGAATTAGAATACAAATTGTTCTGGAAATTAAAAGAAAACTTCTGTAGGGATACATTTGATTATACAAAATAGAGAACTTGAAACAATCATAATGATTCAGCATAAATAAATCTCACAGGAGGCCTCAGCACATTTACTACAAACTTAATTTTGCTAAAATTAAAATAACAATATCCACTGCAATAATCAAAGGGATATTATAGGACATTTATGTTACAAAGTTGATTTCAAAGAGAAAAAATCAACATATTTTCCTTAAAGAGTTCATAAAGGAAACATAATTTATTTAGTAGATCATTACAGCTTCCACAACTACACACCTTTTTCCACTGCTGTGGCAGAATTAGTGATTGCATGATGGCAAACATCATTGTGTCACATTCAAACAAGGAGTGAGTCTGTGTATAAACACATGCACACACCTGCATACATGCGTACATACCCACATACCCCAGCAAAGAGCCCCTGCTATATACATGGAAGACCCCGCATCAATTTCGGAATTATTCCCATCAAGACAGAACCTCTGAATTTCAAATTAAGAATTTTTTTGGAAAAGTCTGGAGTTTTAAGAGCTTGGTCATAGCCATAGCTCAAATTGTAACTATTTTAACTAAATGTTAAGGAGAAATAAAAACTTGTTGGCCTCCTTGAGAAAAATATCCAGGTAATTAAAATAATAAAGTGTCTTTTTATAGTATCTATATGAGATAATGGATGTTAACTTACTGTAACAATCATTTTATAATATATGTAAATCTAACCATCATACTGTGTGCCTCCATATTATACAGTGATGTATGTCAATTATTTCTCAATAAACCTGGGGAATGTAATAAAGAAGCAATATCAGTGCTTGAGATATATGTATCTCAGATACATGTCTTTCATCAACAGTAATTGTTTTCAATCAGATACACCCTGCATTTCTGCTATTGTTTCTTCATTGTATTGACTAGGTGGACATACCATTTTCTTAGCCTGGACCTCTAAGAACCTCTCAACACAAAGTTACCTGATATCGGTTAGTTAGATTCAATGTATATATGATTTAAGTCACCTATCAGGTTGGTTTAGGTACATTTTTTAAATCTCATATTAATATTCCTGGATTAATGCAAATACATGTGTTCTTAAATAGTATAAATATATATTCAATAGGACAGCTATCAAATTCATGGTCTTAGTTGTGCTATTGTTTAAACGTTATTCAGGGTAAACACACTATTAACTTTGTATTTGATAGAAAAAATGAAGGTAAGAAATGATCTCCTTGACTCCATTCTCTGTACCAGTGGTTAAGTGAGTTATGATGAACTAGTTTTTCACTAGTAAAGAATACAGACAATGAATACTAGGAAATGAATCCGTATTCATATGAATTATAGAAATATCATAAATTTTTGAAATTAGATGTTTCAACAGTTTTAATTCTTTTTTATTTAATCTTTATCATATTTATTTCCATGATTAGTTAGTCCCCTTATACCACCTCACCCCCAGCAACCAGCACACTGTTGTCCATTTTCATGCATCCTTTTTCCTTTTTACTCAGTCCCTCCGCCTACTCACCCCTCCCCACTATATGAGACTATCTCAATTTTACTTGTCATTTCATTTTGTTCATTAGATTCCACATATGAGTGAAGTCATATGGTATTTGTCTTTCTCTGATTGGCTTATTTCATTTAGCATAATGTTCCTCAGGTCATACATACTGGCACAAAGGGTAAAATTTTCTTCTTTTTTATGTCTGAGTAGTATTCAGACATTAAAAAAGAGACATTGTGAAAATGTCTGTTTTATCCTCTCATCTAGTAATGGACACTTGAGTCACTTCCATGTCTTGGCAATTGTAAATAATACTGCAATGAACATAGGGGTGCTTATGTTCTTCCAAATTACTGTTTTGGTTTCCTTTCCTTTGGGTATACTCCCGGAAGTGAGATTGCTGGGTCAAAAAGCAAATCTAATTTTAATTACTTGAGGTTTCTCCATACTGCTTTCCACGGTGGCTGCACCGATCTGCATTCCCACCAACAGTGCACTAGGGTTCCCCTTTCTCCGCATCCTTACCAGCACTTGTTGTTTGTTGATTTATTGATGATGGCCATTCTGACCGGTGTGAGATGATATCTCATTGTGGTTTTTTTATTTGCATTTCTCCAATGATTAGTGATGTTAGCATCTTTTCATATGTCTATTGGCCATCAATATGTCCTCTTTGGAGAAGGGTCTATTCAGGCCCTTTGTTCATTTTTAAATTTGGTCATTTGTAGTTTTGATGTTGAATTTTTAAGTTCTTTATAAATTTGGATATTGACCCCTGGTCAGACATATAGGCAAATACGTTCCCCCATTCTGTGAATTGTCTTTTTTATTTTGTTCATGATTTCTTTTGCTGTGCAAAAAGTTTTTAGTTTATGTAGTCCCATCTGTTTATTTATTTTTTATTCTGTTTCCCTTGTCTGAGCAGAGATATCCAATAAAATATTGTTACTAACAATGTCTCAGACTAACAATGTCTGAGATTTTGCTGCCTATGGTTTTTTCTATGATTTTTATGAATTTCAATTCAACATTTAAGTCTTTAATCCTTTTTAAATTTATTCTTGTGTGTGATGTAAGAAGGTGGTCTAGTTTCGTTTTTCTACATGTATCTGCCCAATTTTCCCAATGCTATTCATTAAATAAACTGTCTTTATCCCATTGTATGTGCTTGCTTCCTTTGTTGAATATTGATTGACTATAAAGGTGGAGGTTGATTTCCGGGCTCTCTATCCTGTTCCATTGATCTATGTGTCTCTTTTAATGTCAGTACCATGCTGTTTTGACTACTATAGTTTATAGTACAGTTTGAAATCAGAGAACATGTTTCCTCCAATTTTGTTCATCATTCTCTGGATCACTGTTGCTATGCATGATCTTTTGTGGTTCCATATAATTTTTTTTAAATATTTGTTTTAGTTTTGTGAAATGCATCATTGGAATCTTGATAGGAATTGTGTTGAATCTACAGGCTGCTTTGGGTAATGTGAACATCGTAATGATATTAATCCTTCCTATCCATGAACATGGTATGTGCTCCCACTTATTTGTGTCTTCTTCTATTTCTTCAATGTTTTATGATTTTTCCAAGTACAAGTATTTCATATCCTTAAATAGGTTTATTTCTAGGTATTCTATTCTTTTTGAAACAATTGTGAATGGGATTATTTTTCCCCTCCCTTTCTGTTAGTTAATTTTTGGCATATAAAAATACAGCTGATTTCTGGATACTAATTTTGTATCCTACCACTTTGCTAAATTTATTTATCAGTTCCAGTAGTTTCTTTGTGGAATCTTTGGGTTTTCTACGTACACTGTCATGTCATTTATAAATAAAAACAGTTTTACTTACTCTTTTTCAGTTTGGATGCCTTGTATTTCTTCTCATCTGATGCTGTGGCTAGGACTTCCAGTACTCTTTTGAATAAGAGAGATGAAAGCAGATATCCCTGTCTCATTCCTGGTCTTAAGGGGAATGCTTGTAGTTTTTGCCTATTGAGTATGATGCTGGCAGTTGGGTTTATGATTATGGCCTTTATTATGTTTAGGTATGACGTCTGTATTCCCACTTTGCTGAGAGTGTTTATCATAAATTGGATTTGGATCTTATCAAATGCTTTTTCTGCATCTATTGTTATGATCATGTGGTTTAATCCTTCATTTTTTTAATGTGGTGAATCACATTTATTGATTTATGAATATTGTACCAACCTTGCATTCTTGGAAATAAATTTCAATTGATCATGGTGTAAGATCTTTTTGATGCATTGTTGTATTCGGTTTGCTAATATTTTGTTGAGGATTTTAGCATCTATGTTTATCTGGGATATTGGCCTATAATTTTCTTTCTTTGTAGTATCTTTATTTGGTTGCAGGGTTAGGAAAATGTTAGCTTTGTAGAATTAATTTGGGGGCCTTACCTTCTCTTGAATTTTATGAAATAGTTTGAGAAGGAAATGTGTTAGTTCTTCTTGGAATGTCTGGTAAAATTCACCTATGAAGCCATCCAGACCAGGGCTTTTGTTGTTGGGAGTTTTGTGATTAGTACTTCAATTTCACTAGGTATAATTTTTCTATTCCAATTTTCTGGTTCTTTTTCTAAGTGCATATTCATACAAGCAGAAAAATATCCCCTAAAACTATATATTCAATAAGCTTGGGCTCATTGAATATTCTGAATGCTGTCCCAAAGGCGTATTTACCTAAAACATAAATAGAGACAAGCTAGCAAAAATCAACATAAACAATTTAGTAGAAGATATCTATATTAATTACTACATTCAAGTGATTGACCTACAAACAGCTTTAGTTTTTGTAACAATTGTATTTATTTATTTTTAGAGAAAGTAGAAGGGAGGAAGAAAGAGAAGGAAAGAAATATCAATGTGTGCTTTCCTCTTTTGCACCCCCAGCCAGGGACCTGGCGCACAACACAGGCATGTGCCCTGAATGGGAATCGAAGCAGTGACTCTTTGATTCACAGGCTGTTGCTCAGTTCACTCAGCAACACCAGCCAGGGCAAAATAGTTTTATTTCTTAAAATAATTTCACAAATATAACACGAGGCATATTTATTGCAAGTTGCCTTCATTTTCTCTGCTTATTTCTACTCATTTAATAAACTATAGGTGGGAGTGCAAATACGTGTCAGTAGTGTATACCAACAGAAAAAAATATAAATTTTTATGTAACATGTGCAATAAAAACAATTATGAAAACAGTATAAAAACAGTTGTCATTCTGGTACACCAAAAGTGATTTTACGTACTGTTTCTATTTGTGGAAACTCAGATAAAGTATTAAAAATATCTTCATTTTAATTAAAATATTTCATTCTATTAAAATTTATTTATTAAACACTTTATATACTAGGTTGCTGGCAGGAATAATAAAGTATAGAAAGACACAGTTTTATGATTGACAAGAGAATACACTTTCTTCGCCATGGAAGTAGTTCAGAAAGTCTTTTAGAATAATTGGTATCTGAGTTCAACCTTAGAGTACAGAATTTCATCCTGTGAAGGAAGTGGGGGAGATCATTGCACACAAACATGAGGTTTGTGAAGGCAGAGGGGGAAATCCATGTTGGTTGGTTGATTTTTCCTGGGGCAGGGACTTTGGCTTCTGAGGCAGCACACAGATTGCTTGGGCCTCAGTGTGCAGATTAGAATGGAAATGCAAAGATGGCAGATGAAGAGCAGGTCACATGTATCAGGCAGGCAAGAATTTGTCATAACAGTACTTCTTTTATACTTTATATCAGTTGCTTGTCATTTATATTCACACCTAAAGCCCTATTTAACTCTGATTTGTGCCCATTGAAATAACTTTTTATTCAAACATGTATTTATTTTCTTTTTTTCTTCAGTATTTGGAGGTGTATGCATCTCCAAATATGCACTCTAGAGGGTGAGGAACATATTTATTTTGCATTTATGTTTGAATATAAGTAAATTGATTCTCCACTTTTCCCAGAAATGGTAGGGACTAACATATCAGAGGAAGAATTTAACACAAGCATTGATCTTCCTCTGCACTTCCTGTGATCATAACATTTCTCATCTTGATTGCCATGAGGCTAGCATCACATTAGCTAAGATCTAGTTTAACTAAAATTAATCATTTTAATAAGATGAGAGTTACTGTGTTGCAATTATTTATAAAGCAATGTCATTAAATTAGCTACTGCTATAGAGTATTCTTTCACATGAAAGTTAAAACTTCCCATATTCCCAATTTTTTGTGCTTAATGAAGCATAGGCGGTTTCAACATTTTTTACAATGCTTAAGCAATACCATAAAGCAAAATTATTTAGTAAAAAAGTGATATATTAAAGTTTTATTGATGGCTGTGTATTTATCTCATGAAAGACAGTTGGAAAGGTAATTATAGCATGTAAATTAGTTTCCATTGGGCTGCATATTAAAGTTATGTATTAATGCACAACATTTTAAGTTACAACCTGTGCTTGGGCTTTTCCCACATAAGCAAGTCACTAGGCTTTTGTCTTAGGCTGGTGTTTTCTTTGCTAACATCCCTTTCTGTTATTTTATTTAGAGTTCTCTAATATTCTTGCCTAAAGTCTATTAGAGAAGAGCTTTTCTAGCCTCAAAATTTTCGCTTCTCTCTTATGTATTGATCTGTTTCATTACTAGAGTTCTCTTAATTTATCACCACGTGCTGTATTGCCATTAGGGTATAACCAACATTAGGATATAAATCATCCTCAAAGAGTTTAATTATAGGAAAAGTCTGTATAGTGTTTTTGCTTACAGTTATTCAATTTTTATGACCATTAGCATTTACCACGAGCCTATTGGCTATTCTGAGAAAAAAAGATGTACTTGTGATTTAAGGATTTCTTCAACTCTTTCCTTTTCTCATTAAAACCAATAGTCATTGATTTCATCTTTATTTAAAACATTCAGCTAGCTCATACACTCTCTGCTATATGCTTTGTAGCTGTTAGTAGGAAATCACTGAATATTATTGTTTGCATAATTCAGACCTTGTCCTTGATTTCGTTGTGTATATGTATTGTCATTTATTCTGGCTTGAGAGCAGATTTCCATCTGAGTTATTAGAAAATGCTACAAATGCCTTATTATGTAAGGAAGACTCTGAATATTTCTCCACTTTACCACACAGTTCATGCCAGCCTTTTTAGTGCCTTTAACATGCTGTGACCCCTTTTCTATTCACAACCATTATTCCACCAAATATATTCATTCTCTCATCATCCAGTTCTCCAGAATATTTGCATGGAATCAGAAAGATTTTTTTTAATGCATGCATGAAAATTTTCAAGGGTGTTAATATCCTTGGGTTTAATACCCACTTTTATACTAGATAAAAAAGAATAGTCTTGTATTTAGCACCTAGATTTATTAAGCCATAATATGTTTTTTAAATTTTCATTAAAATTTTAAAAGCTAGTAAAATATTACAAATATGTAACATCACCTGTGTAACACATCTACTACCAACCATTCAGCAGTTATTCAGACATAACTATTATTCTGAGCCTTTTTTAATTTTCTGACTGGCTTTTATTATTTTATTACCTATGTGAGTACCTATAAAAATCATTTGTGTTCAATAAATGAGATGTATCTTTCATGACTTTCTTTACTCACTCAATATTTTTTTGAGATTTATCAACCTTGATGCATGGAGCTTTCAGTCACATAATTTAATTGATTAATCATATTCCAGTAAGTGAATAAACCAAAAATATATTCAGTATTATGTCTGCAGACATTCATCTGTTTTTAATTTTTTCATTATTATCAAAATGCTGCAATAGGACACGTCTTTTTTACAACTCAAAATTAAGTGATTCTTGTGCCTGAGCCTCACGCCCACAGACTCTGTGTAATTGGGAAGCCGTGAGAGATTGCTGTGTGTAGAGGTTCACCCACTGATTTTGGTATGGTTCCAGGACTGGAAATTACTGCTTTACATTCCTAGGAATGGAATTGCTGGTCTGTTGGATATGTAGATATTTAGTCAATTGTATATGGACACTTACCTTTCTAAATTTATTCCACTGTACAAGCTCATCAGAAGTGTATACAAATTTATATCACCAATACTTACTAGTTCAACTTATATTTTACTTTGTCAAAATAACAGCACCTTAGTGTTTTAACTTAAATCAGTGTGTGTAGTTGTATGATCGTGTTTGTTAGACAATAGATATGAGATTTTTCCTTTAGATCATTTTTCCTGTTCAAGTTCTTAGATCAAGTTCTTTGGTTAATCCTTTCATCCTTTCATGTCTTTTATCCATTCCCCCCTTGCTCCTCCCTTCTGATAGCTGCCAGTTTGACCATGGATCCATGCCTCTGTTTATATTTCATTTGCCATTTTATTTCATTCATCAGATTCCACATATAAGTGAGATCATATGGTATTTGTGTTTCACTGAATGGCTTATTTTACTAAGCATAATATTTTTATCATGACTAGTATAACTTTTAATTTTTAAGTGAAAATTTAATAGAGTAATTTAAGATTTACAGAAAAATGCAGAGCTAGTACAAAAAGATCTAATATATTCCATACCCAGTTTTCCTTATATAAAATCTAACTAATTTTATTTCAGATTGTTTGCTAAATATGTAAGAACTAAGTTGCTTGATCACATGGTAAGATTATACTCACCTTTATAAAAACTAATAAACTGTTTTGCAAAGTGACTGAACCATTTTGCATTTCCACCAGTAATTAATATGAGTTCCTGTCCTTCCACATCTTCTCCAGAACTTGATATTACAAATTTTTAAAATCTTTTAACCACAATTAGAAGTTGTGAGGTCTGTCCGGAAAAAGTCCAGCCATTGTTAGTATAATGAGAATGGTTGGCATGACATTGATGCAACCTGGCAGCCAAGAAGGATGGACCGGAATGTGCATGCACAGCAATGATGACTTCACTGTCCTGGTGGTGGGGCAGTAGACACCATTGATGAGGATATGTACTTTTGACCATTGCAGTTACAAGTAGAGCAAAAAGTCTGCATCAGATTTTGCAATAAGCTTGCACATTCCTCTGTAGAAGCTATTAAGATGATTCAGAAGGCCATAGCTTTAGGCAAATGATGACTGGAAGTTTCATCACAATAATGTGCTTAGTCATACATCATATCTTGTGTGGAGCCTTTTGGTGAAACATCAAATCACCCAGGGGACTCAGCCCCACTACAGCCCAGATTTGATGCCCTGAGACTTCTGGCTTTTCCTAAATTAAAATCACCTTTGAAAGGGAAGATATTTCAGACCATGGACGAGGTTCAGGAAAATACGACGGGGCAGCTGATGGTGACTGTGAGAACTCTGTGAGGTCCCCAGGTGCCTACTTTGAAGAGGACTGAGGAGCCATTGTCCTATGTACAATGTTTCTTTATCTTCTCCATTGAGTGTCTCTATGTTTAATATACCACAACGGATACCTCTTGGACAGACCCTGTATATATATTGATACCTCATTGCTGTTTTAACTTGAGTTTCCCTAAAACTATGTGACAGACCGTTTTTGTATATGTTATTATATATATATATATATATGACATTGATTCAACCTTTATATATATATATAAAGGATGTGTATGGTCAGATCTTTTACTCATATTTTTAATTGGGTGGGTTGTGTTTTTATTTTTAACTTGTAAGGGTCCTTACCATATCTTGATTATGTCTCTTTTAACAAATGTGTGCTTTGTAGTTGTATTCTCCCAGTTGGTGGCTTGTCATTTTTTTCTCTGGAAAAGATTTTTCATGAAACATGTTAGTTGTAATAAGTTAAATTTAATAATTAGTCATTTTAGTAAAGTTCAAATTATCAGTTGCTCGGATCATATACTTGGTATTATATCTCAAAACACTTATATAAACCCAACGTCACAAAGATTTTCTTATATGTTATCTTCTAGAAGTTTCATAGTTGTACATTTTACATTTAAATCTTTCAACCATTTTAATTTCTGTATGAGTTGTAAGTTCTGCATCTAGGTTTGTTTATATATTTTTTATTTATTTTTGTATATGGACATCTGCTTGTTCATGTACCACTTGTTAAAACATCTTATATTTTCTCCATTAGATTGCTTTAGTGTACTTGTCAATATCTACAAAGGAATTTTCTTGGATTTTGATGTGACTGACTACATTTAACTAATATCTGTATTTGGGGAGAATTGACATCTTAGAAAAATTGACATCTTAAGTTTTCCAATAAGCACACCATATCTTTTTATTTATTTAGATCTTCTTTGGTTTTATTCATGAGTGTTTTAAGTTTTCTTTAATCAAAGGATGTACTTATTTTGTTTAATTGTAAGTATTTCAATTTGTAGGTGCTATTTTAAGTGTATTAAGTTTTTTAGACTTCAAATTTGAATTGTTAATTGTTAGTATATTGGAAAGCAATGGAATTTAGATATGGATTTTGTATACTGAGATGGTATACTCAGGAATGTATTTGCTGCTTGCAGGAATTTATGTGTATCTTTTTTGGTATTTCTCTACATTTTATTTTATTACTTTTTTCCTTTTTTTTTTTTTGCTTAATGTACTTGCTAACACCTCTAGTACATTAAATAGGAGTAATGAGAAAGGATATCTTTGCCTCGTCTCCAATCCTAGAGGTATAACATCTAATTTCTCACTGTTAAGAATGATGTTAGCCCTGGCTGGTGTGGCTCAGTGGTTGAGTGCAGGCCTGTGAATCAAAAAGGGTTGCCCATTAGATTACCAGCCAGGGAACATGCTTGAGTTGGGCAAATGCCGGCCAGGTCTCCAATAGGGGGCGCGCGAGAGGCAACCACACTTGATGTTTCTCTCCCTCTTTTTCCTTCTCCCTTATTCCTCTCTCTGAAAAAATTAAAATAATTAAAAAAAGAACGATATTAGCTGCAAGCTTTTGTAGATATTCTTCATGTCAAGGAAATTTTTGTATCTTCCTTATTGCTGAGAGATTTTATCATGAGTGAGTTTTGTAGATTGTCAAAAAATTTTTCTCAGTTGACATGAACTTACGGTTTTTCTTCATTATCCTATTAGGCTGACTGATTTCAAGTGTCAAACCAGGCACGCATACCTATAATAACTCCCATTTGTGTGTGCTCTATAATTATTTTAATACATTTATTCAATTTTCTAATATTTTGCTGATTACTTGTGCATCTGTGATCACTAAAAACATTGGTATGTTTCTTTTTTTAAGATTTTATTTGTTTGTTTTTAGATAGAGGGGAAGGGAGGGAGAAAGAGAGAGAGAAACATTAGTGTGTGGCTGCTCTCGCACGCCTGCTGCCAGGGACCTGGCCTGCAACCCAGGCATGTGCCCAAACCAGCGACCCTTTGGTTTGAAGATCAGCACTCAGTACCTTGAGCCACACCAGCCAGGGTAGTATGTTTCTTATATATGTTTGCATGGGGTTTTGGTATTACAGTAATGCTGGCCTCACAAAACAAATTAGGATCTTTTCCTTCTGATTCTATTTGCTGGAAGAGATTGTTGAGAACTGATAATATTTCTCCATTCAATATTTAATAGAAATCAACAGTGAAACTAAGCTTACAATTTTCTTTGTTGGAAGATTATAAATTATTAATTCAATTTCTATAACAGATATGATCTTATTCACATTATTTGCTCCTTCTGGAAATTTCTGTTGCTTGTATCTTTTAAGTGATAAAAGATACAAGCAACCCATGTTATTAAATTTGTGAACACAGTTATTTACAGTATTCCTTTATTTTCCATTTATTGTTAATTGGATCAGTAGTTATGACTCTTTGAATTCTGATATTGGTAATTGTGACTATATGTTTATCATGTTTACTGATTTTATAGAAATGAGCTTTGATTTCATTAATTTTTCTATGTTTCCTGACTCAATTTCATTGATTTCTTGTTTAATTTTTATTGCTTCCTGTTTCTGCTCATTTTACCTTAATTTAGTCTTGTTTTCATAAGTTCTTAAGGTGGAAACTGGGGGTGTTGACTCTAGGTTTTATTATTTTCTAATATATGCACTTAATGTTATGAATTTCTCTCTAAGCTCTAACTCTGACACATTTAGTTAAAAATATATTTAATTTCTCTTGAGACTTTTTGATCTAAGGGATATTTAGAAATGTGTTGTTTGGGTATTTTCCAGATATCCTTCTGTTACTAGCTTTTAGTTTAATTCCTTTGTGTTCTGAGAATGTGTACTTGTAAGAGTTCTATTTTTTTAATTTGTCAAGTGTGTTATATAAGAAATTATGAAATTCACCTGTATATACTCTGTTTTCCAAAAGCTCAAACCTACAACGTTTTTGAAAAAAAAAATGCACTTTAAAATAGAGCCGCAGAGCTGAAAACTCACCAGCCACCTAGCAGCGAGAACTATATCACTGTTCGTTGGTGGAGTATCAATAGCCTCTGACATGATGTAGCTGCATGGTTATTAAATCTTTCGCTGGCAGTGAATTAGAATGGTATGCTTTTGGAGGGGATGCACTTGAGGGTTCACTATTCAGGCGTTTGAGAGATTTGGGGTATGTAGTAATTATAAGAACTATGAAATTAGATGTTCATTGCTCAGGGCTATTGATGGAGGAGAGGGAAAAAAGACAAAGTAATTAATCATTAATTTGAGACAACTAGTGAAAGCCAAAAGGCCTCATTGGAAACATAAAACAAAACTTTTGCTCCTTGAAGCTGGAAGGCAGAAAATAGAAAGCCAAGGGTCTGGCACAGAACTTAATCAAAGAGTAGCAGCTCCAGAGAATATTAAACTCCCAACCTGGATGAGGCTGCTCCACTAAAATCAGAATTGGAGAGAAGCGGGGTGATGACATTTGGAATAGTAACATCTGGATTCATGCATGGGGAACTCCTGAATGATCAGATTTCCCTGAACTCTCTGTGCCTGCCTAAATGGTCATTTCTCCCTGGAACACTTTGAAAAACAGGAGTATCAGACAAACATAAAAAATCCAGCTGTAGTTAAAAGAGACTACTCAACAAGAGTATTGCAGTAAGGGGAACAGAACTTTTCCATTAGGGAGATAGGAGCTTACAGCAGGGAGAGAGCTGCAAACATAAACTCTTACAAGTATTCCAAAGTTCAGGCAGAAAAAAAGTTTCTTTAATAAGAAGGAGTAAACAAGGTTAGAAAAAACTGTTTGCAGCCCTGCCTGGTGTGGTTCAGGGGATTGAGTGCTGACCTGCAAACCAAAGGGTCATTGGTTCAATTCCCAGTCAGGGCACATGCCTGGGTTGTAGGCCAGGTCCTCAGTACTGGGCGTGCAAGAGACAACCACACATTGATGTTTCTTTCTCTCTCTCTCTTTCTCTCTGGCTTCCTCTCTCCCTAAAAATAAATAAATAAAACATTTAAAGAAAAAAAGACAAAAGAAAAACTATTTGCAGAGGTGTGGGGTGAATGGGGATGAGTGGGGGGCCTAATCAGATAGTTGATGCTTGACCCTGAGATCAGTGCCAAGGCAGGGGTTGGGTCCATGTTTTAAGGTTCAGTTAGGCTTAGGGGTGAGTGAAAGTTTAGGGCCCTGAATGAGGGCAGAATTTGGTCAACCTAAGCAATTCATTATGACTAATCAACACAGACAACCAGTCCACCAGTCTTTTACAAGACAAAGAATGGGAATTTGGAGGATTTGTGTCTGGCCTTGTCATAGGGAAACGTTAAAGTTATCCAGGAGCTTTATCTAAGGCATACAGGGAAGTGTGGTTGTTTGAAGTAACCAATTTTCCTAAAAATAAGAGTCAGGATATTACTTGAATCATCACTGTTTTCTGAGAAAGGATCGGGCGATACTACAGTAAGTGAATATGGAGATGAACCCGTAAAGGGAACGATGACCATTTGGTCAGGTAACTGTGTACCTGGGGTGGGGAAGAAAACCAAAGTCTGTTTGACAGGGGGGTTGTGTTCCTGTTTCTAGTGAGGGAGCCAAAGAAACATCATGGGGCCTTTGTTAGAGTGGAAGCATGTAAGCCGGTTAATAAATGAGGTCCTGACACATGTGTCGTTCACAGTGGATTTACTGGGTCCATGAAACATCCAGTGGTCTTTACCCCAATCCTTAAATTTACAACAGAATTGCACATATTGGTTGGCAAAACTCCTACATCTATTTTTTTTTTTTTTTTTTTTTGCCTTTGGAGTAAAAGTTATAGTTAGGGAAGGCCATGTAGAAGGAAATCATCAACAAAATAAAAAGACAACCCGCAGAATGGGAGAATATATTCACTGATACATCTGATAAGGTGTTTAGATCCAAAATTTATAAAGTACTTATGAAACTCAACACCAAAAAACCCCCAAACAATCCAATGAAAAAATGGGCAAAGGACCTGAATAGACACTTGTCCAAAGAGGACATACAAAGGACCAAGAGACATAGGGAAATATGCTCAATGTCACTAATTATCAGAGACATGATAATGAAAACCACAATCTGATACCATCTCACACTTGTCAGATGGCTATTATCAATAAATCAAAAAACAAGTGCTGGTGAGGATGTGGAGAAAGGGGAACCCTTTTGCACTAATGATGGGAATGTAGATTGTTGCAGCCGCTGTGGAAAGCAGTATGGAGATACCTCAAAAGTTAAAAATATATCTGCCTTTTGACCCAGCAATCTCACTTCTGGGAATATATCCAAAGGAACCCAAAACACTAATTCAAAAGAACATAAGCACCCCTATGTTCATTGCAGAGTTATTTACATTAGCTGAGATATGGAGGCAGCCCAAGTGTCCATCAATAGATGAATGGATAAAACAACTATGGGGCATTTACACAATGAAATTTTACCCAGCCATAAAAAAGGGGAAAAAATTACCCTTTAAAACTGTATCAATGGACCTGGAGAATATTATACTAAGTGAAATAAGCCAGTCAGAGAAAGACAAATACCATATGATTTCACTCATATGTGGAATATAATGAACAAACTGAACTGACAAGAAAAATAGAGACAGACTCATAGATGGAGAGCAGATGACACCTAGTTGGGTAGGGGGAGGTAAGGGGGTGAAGAGACTGAGCAAAAAGGATAAAGGATTCATGGTTATGGACAACAGTGTGTTGCTTGCTAGGGGAGGGTGGGACTAGATGGTAATGGAAACAATAATAAAGATAAAAAAGAAAATCATGAGAAAGAGAAAAAAAGAAACTGTCCTCACAGCAAGGCAAGAAATAATTTACAAGCAATTATTTCATTCTTTTGGCAATGGTAGGAATTAGTACCTCTCTCAAATGTCTGGATATGCCAGGCTGGTGATATTTATCATACCCCTATCTCATTCCCTATTCTGATGCCAGCAAATACTAAATAGATTCTAGGGAACAGTGCAGACTACTGCAAATACAGCCAATTAGCAATTTAAATTGTAGCTAGCTGTTGTGCCAACTGTGGTGTGTTTGCTGGAACAGGTGCCTTGCATGTATGATATGTGTAACTAATCTTTTTAATTTCTATCCAAATCTAGAAGAAAAAATAGAAATTATCCACATTCGCTTGCATGAAAAACTATATACATTTATGGTTTTGTTTGTGGGCTGTGTTAACATTTTCACTCACTATTATAATATAATTCATAGGAACATAGACATGGCCGTTCTGGACATTCTATAGAACATCACATTGGTTTTCTACTTTGATGGCATTACATGAATCAGACCATATAAGCAAGAAGTGCCAAGTACTTTGGAAACTTTGATGAGACACATGAATTCCAAAAGGTAGGAAATGAATTCCATAAACATTCAAGGACCTACCACACGAATGAAGTTCCCAAAGATTCAGAGTAATGGGAGAACATTCCCTCCAAAATAAAGAACACATTGCCAAAATTTATACTGTTCTTTAAAAAAATGCACAAATTTGAATGATTCTCTTTGGGTTCTGGTTGTGATTTTGGTTCCATGCTTGTGATTATTTCTCTGAGTGGCATGCAAGTTTGCCAAACTTAAGTGGTATCCATTGACTCTAGTCTGTGGTACAGACAACTCTGCTACTCTGGCCATACAACCTGGTAGAACCTATGATGTTACAGATATCTACTGCAGAAAAAGTACTACGTGGAATCTGTGGTAAGCTCCAATAGAAGAGGCCCAAACTTGATTCTTGGTGATGTGGAGCAAGACCATGCCATTTGCAGCAGATAATTTGTTGTGATGTTATCGAGTACTGATTCGTATAGAGTGTTTATTGAGGGGACATGAA
The DNA here is from genome assembly GCA_004027735.1 of Carollia perspicillata. Taxonomy (NCBI): domain Eukaryota; kingdom Metazoa; phylum Chordata; class Mammalia; order Chiroptera; family Phyllostomidae; genus Carollia; species Carollia perspicillata. The sequence goes on along the minus strand of PVKM010014888.1, from coordinate 2,819 downwards.
GTGACAATGTGCTAAAAATGTACCTAGTCATAAGTTCAAGTGGACTTAGGAGGAATCCACTCTAACAGATGGGGTACACTGATAATTGGGCATGATCAGGGCCAAGGGACACAGTTACACATCAAGCGCAGCTGGTCCAGATTCCCATTATATCCACCATCTCTGCAGTAGTGCCTCTTCCCAAAGGCATATGGCCATATAATGAGACACTTTTTGGCCAGCTATTAGAGGTAAAAATGTCAAATTTCAATCATTGATAATTTAGCAGAGTATGTGAGTGTAAGGCAAAAGTAGATTATGGTTGTAATACCTTCAAAGGTGGTCTCAAATGACAGAAGGAAGGAATTTCCCCACTGAGTCATCTGCCTTGCTTGGAAAGAGAAATAGGCGTACAGTTTATGGGCAGGAGCAAGTGGCCTGTCTGTTTAGTCTCACATCTGTAAAGGTAAAAATTATAAGATTATGGCAAGGAGATTCAAGGAAATATATGGATAGATTGGTGGGAAAGGCAATGAAATATCAAGACTTTTGTGTGACATATTAATGACAACCAGAATAGTCACAAAATGACTCTTCCAGCTGGCATCACCCAGGCTCTACTGTGGCTGTCATTCTCCACTCTTCCCTCACCAATGAAAGCACAGTGGGAACGTGAATGGAACAATCATGTGAGAAGAATCGATGTTGTAGATGAACTTACACTGCTGCTTTCAAATGCCAAAATTGCTAGTAGCAGAGACAATTGCTGAGCCCTATAAATGGAACCATCTCTAGGGAGACCCGATAACCACAGGCTGGTTACTTTCCCCATGTAAGAGGCAGCCTGTTTATCTTAACTAGAATATATAATGTCGTGCATGTGGTTTTCTTTTCCTATTCAAAGGCCTACAAAGTGTTTAACTCACTGACCCAGGATGCCACATAACATTGCATTGCAACAAGGAACTCATATTACAGACAAAGAGGAGTATTTTTGACTGTGAGATTCAGTAGTCCAGTTACGTTCTGTCTTGACAGAGCATTAGCACAGCACTGTAAAAACACAGCCTGCTTACAGTAGACACCTGCAAGAATGGGGAGTAACTATACTTACTGTTATACACTCTAAGGCAATGATTCTTATGTGGCACCAAGTCTGCAATGGCAGGAAATGACAGGGATTCCAAAATCTTGGTTCCCAGGAGGGTATGTTGCAAATACCATCTGGTCACTTCAAATTTCTTATGCATTAAAGTATGGAAAAGAGTTACATTCTGCCTATTGAAGGTAGGGTGTGATTATATAATGGGATGCAGGGAAGAATACACATGTTATGTTATTTACTGATCATCTATAGATAAATCTTTACACAGTATTGATAGTAAATGGACAAATGCAGTGACCATGACATGAGGAAGCACAAGGACAAGATCATTACAGGTGAGGAAGTTAAGGAACTGGGAGTCAAGATGCTAGAAGAATATCATTACAAATGTTTAAATCACAATGAATGAAGTAATTCCATTGGGAGAAATGCCAACATCTTCAAAACTAGTGAGAGAATGACTTGAATATTGGTAAAGGACCAAAACAAGAAGAGGTGTTGGTGGTAAAGCTGAATGTCTGAAGTTTTCAGAGAACTAGAGTGAAGATTTGGAGAACAGGTAAGCAACAATACACTACAAGCAGCAAAGGGAAGTAAAAAGGATACTATACTGACCTCCAAGACAGGTGACAGGGAGAAAGCCATGCCAAGAGATTTGCAAAGGGGACAAGTGTCATAAGAGGAGAACCAGAGGGAGGAGACACAATCCTTTAGGAAAAAAGGCTATCATAAGAAATTTTGATGATGACAGATACTTAGTTTCAGAGTGGAGATGTTTAAGGCTGCAAAAGTGTTGGGAAAAGTACTTGCGATACAGGGATGTATAGAACTTTCACAAAGTAACATGTAATGACCTTGAAATCTTGGGCCTGGTGGTGACTGAGATGGACAGGAACATAAGACATCCACAGATTCACCTTGGTGATCACTTCCTGGAGAGAACATGGATAATTAGTTAAATTATACCTTTTCTTTGAGATCTGGACTCTGGTGGATTTTGGTAACAAGAAAAGGAGTAAGCAAGTGACAGGGACTTTCCGGGAGAATCTGAGGTTTTCGTGGCATCCTCTTTATCTCACCACGGAGAGGAAAGGAGGGGCATGTTGCCAGGATCACGCAGTGCTCTGTGCTCCCCGTGTCCTTGCCTGCTGATAAGTACCATGATTATCATCATCTTGGTAGCAAGAAACCTCAGCAGGGAGGATAGCATCAACACATTAATAGATTAAAGGAGAAAAGCCATGTGATTGTTTCACAGAGACAGAAAAATAATTCATGTAGTTGAGAAAAATGTGCTCAACACACTAGAAGTAGGAAGAAATTTTTATTAACCTCGTATAGAATCAAAAACTTGTAGTCAATAAGACTCTTAATGTTGGTACCTTAGAAGCATTTTGTTAAGAGTCAGGACAGTTGCACAAATGAATGTTACTAACCCTTCTACTTACCACAACAGTGAGGATTCCAGCTGGGGAAGTATGAAAAGAGAAACAAATAAAAGGCATTTGGACTACAGAAGGAACATAAATATTATTAATGCTTTACATACCTTGCAAGATCATATGTTTTGAGATTATATTTGTTGTAAATATGAAGATATAATATGCATGGGAATTTTAAAAATCTATCCATTAAGTTAAGGATTATGAGTGACCACAAGGGAGAGAAGTTAATGAGACTGGGGATGGTAACACAGGCAATTTCAAAAATATGTACAATATTTTATTACTAAACT
>PVKM010014887.1:0-28502 GCA_004027735.1 Carollia perspicillata | reverse complement strand
GGAGGTCCCTAGTAATGCAAGGATTACTAAAGATGTTGGGGCGTCTTTCTAAAGAGGGACACGAGCTGTTAAGTGACATTGACAGGTATTAGCAAAAAGGCCAAAGGAGGTGTCTGGCTCTGCCGATTCATCACAAAGGCGAGGATTCCAGCATTATGATAACGGGGCCATTCACGTTGCTATGGGCTATGGTTGTGTGTTCGCACCATAATAAACCTATTTTCAGGGGCTTATAATTCAACCGTAAAATTCTGCTCCCTGCTCAAACTTGGCAGAACAAAATCTCAGAGTCTGAGCACAGAATCTCCCCCTCCCTTGCTTGAAATATTTTTTAAAGATGTGTTTTGGATGGGCTTAAATTTCCAAAGTGTCAAAAATATTCGAGATTTGAATGGCTGTTTTTCTTCCATTGATATCTAGACATGACTAATTGGCTTCTATGTTGAGGAAGCACCCGGGTTTGTTGATCAATTTTGCCTGAAAGGTTGTCAAGCCGGAAAGAAGTTAAACAGCAATCTGAAATGAATTAGAGAGTATTAGACAATAATTAAACTGAAATTAGGGCATCATTTATTCATCAAGTCACCACGAAGAAAAGAATCCAATCCCCGTAGATACCTTTAAAATATTTAGAAATCTTAAACACCTTTGCAAGTAGAGCAGGAATGATGGGCTTTTTCTCTGCTCGGAGGGGTTTGCTGAGGACAGCGACTGAATTTTAAATGCCACCGAGCCCTGGCTGGGGTATGTGTGGGTGCTGGGGTGTGGGGGATGAAGCTGCCTGCAACTTGTGTTGACAATCGGAAGCAGTGGCTGATGGCAGGGAAAAATCTCCTCTCTCTATAGGATGGCCTTGGTCCCAAAATCTCCAGGGCAACATCGGCAGGTGAGTGACGTATTTCTGTAGCTAGCTTCCTCCTAGGAAGTTTACTGCCATGGACAACTGGGGCTGGTCCCACTGGGGTGCTCTGAGGAACCAGGTAGGATGTGCCTCAGAGTTGTCTGTCCAAAGAGGAAAGGGTGGGCCACTCACCCAGTGGGAGAATTAACTTCCCTGCATTACTGACAGAAAAGAGAGGCGGACTAGGCCTCACCTGGAGCTTGTTAGAAATGCGGAATCCCAGGCCCCGCCCCAGCCCCTCGGAGACAGAATCTGCACTTCAGTAGCGTGCTCAGGGGCTGTGTGTGCAGGTCAAGTTTGAGAAGGACCAAGAAGTCCCCTGGGGATCACACTCTGACCTTGCCCCCCAGAGACTGCATTCACCTGGGGAGCTTTACAAACTGAGGCCTCCTGAGTCCCATCCCAGACAGGTGTAGCCAGTAAGAATGGTTTAAAGCTGCCCAACATGCTTCTGATGTGCCGCAAAGTTAGAAAACTGCTGATCTGGCCCCTCATGTCCACTAAGGGGCCTTTGCTCCAATTGTGCCCGTGGCAGCCACCTCACTGGACCGTCACAAGCGACAGCCCAGACCACCTTTGGACACTTAGGCACCCTCCCTCAAAGAGCACGAAGGTCTTCGTTGGAGGTCATCTAACTGCCCAGGGTCCCCTGCCTGAAGCCTTGGGCACTTGCTTTGGTCCATGTCACAATAGAGCCAGTTGCTCACAAGGGGACTGCATGCCTCACACCCAGGTGTGACTAGGTCAACTTTATTTCACACTCACACGATGTGCCCTGTAAATATCCTGTTGCATGAAACACGCATGTTCTCTCGGGTTGGGGTTACTATCGTTTTCTAGGAAACAGTTTCTTCTAACTCCTGGATATCTGGAATGACGCTGTGCTGTAGGAAGTACCTAGAATAACGGTGGGGGAGGCATATTGTCTTTGGTTTTAAATCTAGCGTTGTCGGTGGTTTCCTTGCTTTCAAAAAGTAAGTAGATGGATTTCCTAAGAGAATCTTTAAGTAATTCTGTGTAGAACCTTAAGTCTTCTCATTAGGTCGCTTTGCTTCCCTGGTGTCATTAATCATTGATGTGATTATGGCTTGATGACGTATATTGAAATTAACTCAAAACTTATACGCTGGAAAATATAGACAGTGAAGTCAGCTGGAAGTGAAGGTGGGTGGAAAGAGCTCTCTCTTTCTCTCGTTCTTTCTTTGCTTCTTTCTTCCTTTTGGCTTGCTGGCTGTCTTTCCAGTCTCTCTGTCATTTTGCTGAGTTGTATGCACTCCCAGTTGTGTGAACACAGAGGGAGAAGACTGTCCTTCTGGTGAGCTGAGAAAGTCCCCTCAGATGATTAACAGATGAGCGCTAGAAAGTGTAGCATTTCAAAGCTGCCAAAACTTTGTGGAATATTTTACATTTTGGTGGGTTCATCTGTTTCCCAGCCATTGTTCGCCTGGTGGGCGCCCCTCGGGACATGTGCTTTTGGTTTGGTCTTTATTGGTTTTGTTCTTTATTTCCACTCTTTCCTTCACACAGGCACATAGGAAATCAGGACTGAAATCGTATTCATAGAGTGGGCTATGGTGTGAACCGAAACAAATACTCCCTTTCTTCTGAGGAAGAGACGAGTCTATAACAGCTCAGGGCAATTGATCATCTCCCTGCCGGTGTTGCTTTTGAAGGGTGTAGAGGGACAGCTGGGAAGACCCCTGATTAAAGACTGTCTTCCATTATGTTATGCTCCACGAGGTTCAAACGCTTCCAGGAAGTTTAAACTGTGGTAATATCCATGTGTCTGCCGTAATGACCAAGTTGATAGATTTTTATTCAGTTGTACATCCAGGGGAAATCTTCTCCATTTCCTCTCCCCACCTAGCAGTGGTTTAGCCGTGCGGAAACCCGAGTCTTTAAACACACTCATTTGTGCTGAGGTAGGCATTTGTTTCAGCGGCTTCCACGGAAAGTCCGGGCTCCTTCTGTGACCCCCACAGGTACAGCAGGTTGAGGAAAACTGGGGGGGGTGTCTGTTTGGCACCAAGAAATATCCATGATTTTTATAAGGGGGATTAAATAAAATGAATATCCTAAATGTGTGGTGGAGAGAGAGAGAGAAATGCCATGCTCCAATAAAAGTACTGGCTCTTTGATAATTTTCATGGGAACTAATGACAATTACTCAACTAAATTAACATCCTGTAGTGAATGATTCATTGGCCAGCAACAAGAAGTTCATAGGCCAAAACCTGTGCTGACCCTCAACCCCCACTCCACACACACCCTTACAAACACACATATACCATATATATGAGGTCTGTCCAGAAAAAGTACAACCATTGTTAATATAATGAGAACAGTTTGTGAAACATTGGTGTAACCTGGCAGCCAAGGAGTGTGGACTGGGATGCACACCCATGAACGATGACGACTTCACTGTACCGGTGGGTGGGGGTGGGAGACGTAGTTCAGTGAGCATGGGCACTGTGTGGCCACTGCATTCAAAATGACTGAGTGAGTAGAGCAATGAATCTGCATCGGAAATTGCGTTAAGCTTGAACATTCCTCTGTGGAAACTGTTCCGATGATTCAGAAGGCCACAGCTATGGGCAGCTGGTGATTTGCAGCTTCATCACGACAATGGCCCTGCTCATGCCTCACATCTTGTGTAGAGTGTTTTGGGAAAACATGAAATCACCCAGGTGACTCAGCCCCCTGCAGCCCAGATTTGGTGCCCAGCAACTTCTGCCTTTTCCCAAAACTAAAGCCACCTTTGCAAAGAAAGAGATTTCAGACCATCAATGAGATTTAGGAAAATAAGATGGGGCCGCTGAAGGCACTTGGGAGAACTGTGTGAGGTCCCAAGGTGCCCACGTTGAAGGGGACTGAGGCTTCATTGTCCTGTGTACAACGTTTCTTGTATCTGTTATCTTCTTCAATAAATGTCTCTATTTTTCATATTACGTGGTTGGATACCACGCACACACACACACCCAGAAAGTATGGGAGCAGGGAAGGGGAGGTGGGGGCAGAAGCATTTTACATGAAGATAGGAGGCCTTTCATAAAATAGAACACATAAAACAATGGACTGCTTAACGCTTCCATTTATGGTGCTAGGTATTCAAATACCTTCCGCCCCATCTTGGTGCTACCCCCAGACAAGGAAAGACCCTATGGAGTTTATAACATGCAAACAACAAGCTGCAGTGATTCTAAGTGTCCGGCGATGACATTTTACATGGGTGTCACCCATGTGGCCATCACTCACATTACAATATAGAACATTTTCATCCCACAAACGATTACTTCCTACGTCTTCCGAGTCAATATTCCCGCCCAGAAACAAAACGCTATTGTGACATCTGTCACAACTATTGATCACTATAAATTGCTTTTGAAATGACAGGAAGTGAAATATCCCAGAGAGAGGTGAGGAGAAATAAATAAGTCAGCTTGCAAGAAGAGTAATAGAAATCATTTACTGATCATTTACTATGCGTCGACACTGTGGAAGTACCTTATTTTAACATCACAGTTTATCTTCATATCAACACTATGAGGAAAGGATTAGCCTCGTTTAATACACGAGGAAATGTGGCTCAGAAAAAATATGTAACTTACCCAAGGTCACACAGCTAGTAGGGGGTGGAGCCAGGATTTGGATATGGTTTATGTCTCCAAAGCTTGAGCCCTGAACCGCACTACTGTTATCAGGGAGTGTTGCGCTGGCTGGGTTCATGAAATTGTGAAAATATGAATTTTTTTAAAGTGTAAAATGGTAATTCCATCGGGTTTAACCTCATTCCTTAATGAACAACAGATTTCTTCCAAATACATAACTAGCCTCATTAAAATTCTTCATTAACTTAGATTGTTGCTATTTATTCATTAACATATATCTATTTGGTCCTTGCTGAGTAGCAAGTACTACGAGAAACACCAGGAATACAGAAGTAATCACAACAGTTTACGTACTAATGTATCCACTTTTAACAGGTCAAGTGCATGAAACACCTTTGTGAATTAGCAATTTGTTCCTAAAAACAAAATCCCCTTTTCGATACCAAAGCTGCTTTAATTTCCTAAAAAAACGTATTGATTGATTTTAGAGAGAGTGAGGAAGGGGGAAAGAGAAAGAGAGAAACATCAGTTTGTTGTTCCACTTATTTATACGTTTACTGGTTGACTCTTGGACGTGCCCTGACCTGAGATTGAACCCGCAACTTTGGTGTATCAGGACGGTGCTCTAACCAACTGCACTACACCGCTAGGGCCCTGCCTCGGTTTGTTATAATGGCCAATATTCTCAATGGTCAGACGTTTGTTGTTCGGTACTTTTAAGGTTAGAAAAGTGACTAATACATTTTCTAAAGAGTTGTCACAAAATTTCTTCAACAAATACACACCATATGGTGAATCTTCTGTTCATTCTGGGGTTTGTTCACTAGTATAAACATTAACTCAATGTTCTTTTTCAAAAAGTGCCTGAGTTCTTGACTCCGGCCCATTGGATGCTATTTTGCATGTGATTTGCATTTGGTTACTATAATACCTAAATTAACCGAACTCAGGTTTCCCCACATTACTGCATGCCTTGTATTCTTTGCTCTTTCTGTTTCTATTGTTCTCACTCAGCTTGAGGGAAAAAAAAATACTTGAATTGGGATTCTTTCAAGGACATCCAACTAAGGCTACAGTAGTTTTTGCTGGCTGATAGGATTATTTTTTAAATACATTTTACTTTTAGGGCAGTTTTATGTTCACAGCAAAACTGAGTGAAAAGTACAGAGTTCTTATATACTCCCACTGCCACAGATGCACACCATCCCTCATGGAGTATTTTATTTATAAAAACATTTGGATTGGAAAAATTATGAGAGGAACTATTAAAAATGAAGTTGTTTGAGTCAATATTATAATGAATCTGGACTATAGAAAAAAATTGACCACTCTGATTTATTTTATAAGATGAGAAAAAGATCCAAATCTTATAAAATAGTACAGAAAATAGAAACCTATAGACCCAATTTATTTGTGGTTACAGATTCCATTTGAATCCAGCAATATTTTTTAAAAAATTTTCATTGAATTTTTTCCATTACCATTTAGTCCCCTATAACTCCCCCTCCCCTGACAATCACAACTCCGCTGTCCACGTCCGTGAGTCCTTTTTCCTTCCTGCTCGATCCCTCCACTCCCCTAGAGCCGTCTGCCTGCTCTCGTCTACAAGTCTGTCTCCAGTTTGCTCGTCAGTTCAGTTTGTTCATTAGATTCCACAAAGGAGTGACGTCATGTGGTATTTGTCTCTCTCTGACTGGCTTATTTCACTTAGCATACTGCTCTCCAGGTCCATCCGTGCTGTCGCAAAAGGTAAGATTTTCTTCTTTTTTATAGCCAAATAGTAAATGTCCCATAGGTGTTTCACCCACTCATCTACTGATACACACTTGGGCTGTTTCCCTATCTTGGCAATCATAAATAATGCTGCAGTGAATGTAGGGGTGCTTATATTCTCTTGAATTAGTGCTTTGGGTTTCTTCAGACCTGTCCTCAGAATATTATAAGACACTGAAGAGAGAAATTGAAGAAAATGCAAATACGTGGAAGCATGTAGTGTTCAAGGATAGAAAAAGTTATCATTAAAATGTCCATGCTACCCCAAGCAATCTATAGATTCAATGCAATTCCTATCAAGATTCCAATGATGTATTTCACAGAACTAGAACAAATACTTCAAAAATGTATATGGAATCACAAAAAGCCTTGCATAGCAACAGCAACCCTGAAAAAGAACAAAGATGGAGGAATCACACTGCCTCATATCAAACTATACTCTAATGCCATAAGAATCAAAACAGCATGGTACTGAAATAAAAACAGACACAGAGATCAATGGAATGAAATAGAGAGCCCAGGAATAAGCCCACACCTTTAAAGTCAATTGATATTTGACAGAGAAAGATTCACATTGAATCCAGCAATACGTTTCAAAACGAATGCATCATGATTAAATTAGGTTCATTCCAGGAATGGAAAGATGATCTAACATTAGGAAATCTGACAACATAACTTCATTACCTCAACAAATTAAAGAACGAAATATGATTACATTAGCATTTGATAAGTGTAACAACAAAAACTTTTAGTAAAATAGAAATAGAAGGAAATGACTTAAATATGGAGAGTGCCATTTACCCTAGCCTTACAGCAACCATTACATCAAATGGCAAAATCCTAAAATCATTGCCATCAAAAAAAAAAAGCAAGATGTTTATTATCATTATTATTTGAAATGGTTTTAGGAATTTAGTTATTGTGATAAGACAAGAAATTAAAATAATCGCTCTAAATGATAAAAAGGAAGAGATAAAACCACCTTTGTACAAAATGATAAAATTCAACTGAAGGCTTCAGCTTGGTGGGTGGTCCTGCATGAGTGCATGACAGGTCACGGTGGGCAGCCTTCCACCATGGCCGATGTGTCTGCTGCTCCTCCCAGCTGTGCAATCTGTCAGCTGCAGAAAGCAATGCTGGGCCCTCAATAGGAATCATTCCTTGAGAAAAAAAAACATGCCACTAGATTATTTGCTGCTTTTACCCCTTGCACCCTGGGGTGACCATCTGTCATTATTGGGATTGAATGACATACTCCTGGCATGGTTTGCCTTTCATACCTGTGCCATCTCTGCCGACATGACTATTCGAGGGCTTGTGGAGTTTCTGGTTCATTCCCACGGGGTCTTCCATCACATCACCTTGGACCCAGTTGGCAGCAGAGTGCCCTTGTGGGCTGACGCTCAGAGTTCCCACTGGTCTCACGCTGCCTTGTTGTTTAGGGCCTCCTCTGCAGAGGATCCTCTCTGGTGGGCGCTGACGCGGGTCACTGTGTGTCTACTCCCTTAGGTCCTTCCGCATGCTTCCCCCAGACTCTTTGTCTCTGATCTTTTCATCTTTTTAGATACCTGCCCAGCAGGGCCATTCACCACTTTCCAGGAGTCTCCGTGTATCCCTAGGTCAGGTCACTTTTCCCTCCACACCAAGGTGGTGCCAAGGTGACTCCTTGAAGCTACGCCCACTGGGAGGATTCTCTGTCCCACTGTCATCAGGGTGCCACCTCTAGTGAGAAGGTCGTGTGACAGTGTTCATTTTTAGCTGGCCATTGCACATGAGCTGAGCCCTCCGTGAGCCCCAGAACTGGCTTCTTCCTCCTCCACAAGCTGGGCGTAGGGAGCTCCCCACATGGCCATAGGAATGAGTCTGGGGGGAGCTGAGGTAGCTGGGGGGTTTTCCCTCTCTCACCAGTCTCCCAGAGAGTCTTAATTTCCCGACACTTCAAAAACAGCGTCAGCCTGGGAGTCCTTAGTGGGGAGGTGCAGGGACATGGGCCAGTGCCACAGCATCGGCCACACTAGCAAAACCAGCTACAAAATGGAAATGAAAAAAAAAAGTCCTGTTCACCATATTAACCAGGAATGAATTTAATAATACAGAGCCTATAGAAAGAGAGCTATAAAATCTTATTGAAGATCTTAAAAGAAGACCCTCCCCCAAATGGAGAAACATACCCTGTTCCTGGTATAGGAAAGCTTAACACAATAAAAAACCATTGGCCCTCAAATTGACTTAGAAAGGAAATGCAATTGAATTCAGCATCCCAGTACTTTTGGAAGACGTGGGGGGGGTCAGTGGCTGGGAGTGCATGAAACTATTTTTAAGTTTATGTATTTTAATAACTATCTAAGAATGACCAAGAGAAGTTTGAAAGACAAACGACCGTATTTTGCCCTGTATAATGTACACTTTCTGCCCAAATCTTTGAGGGAAAATAAGGATGCGCATTGTACATGGGTAGTGCCTGAGACACCTTGTATCTGTTCTTGTGTTTTGTAATTATTTGTGACATAAAATTTCTTGTACCATAATATGTTCAAAAAGAAATGCTGAAATTCCTTTATAATACAAAAAACAAATATCTAAATATAAATGTTTAAAAAATTGAATGAGAAAATTAAAACGAAAGATTTTTTTCCCCTGAAAGTCTGGGCCGCAAATGTGGGTGCGCATTATACACAGCGATATATGGTATTTGGAAGTGTTCCCTTCCAAATAATGAAATTCATTACTCTATGCTACACAACATGTGTGTATGTGTAACATATATGCATAACATATATGTGTGTGTGTACCGTACACTACATTACACTATAATCTGAACAGTGTGCCATTGACAGAGCACTAAATCAACAGACCAAGAACAAAACAGAGAACCAGAAACAGGTCTGGGAGCGTCCTACCTGGAAAAGGTGGCACATTGATTCAATGAGAAGACAGGTTATATACTAAATGACACAGGAAGAACTGGTTGGCTATCAGGGTGGGGTGAATGCTAGATCTCAAACCTCACGTCATAAACAAAAATAAATTCCAGATGAAATTCTCAAAAACTGTGAGTTTGAAGAACAAGTTCAATACTTTCCATCTGAGACGCAGGTGCCCTGGGCTCTGTTCTCGGGGAGGAGAGTAAGGAGAGCCTCGTTGCCATAGGCTTTGGGGCTCCACATTCCTCGGGAAATTCCAGTGACTGGGGTGGTGAAGGACTGGAGTCTTGTGTCCCAAAGGGAGCCTGTCCCCACACTGGGACGGTGCACCGTTCATCCCAGCTTCCCTAAGTGAAGTTCTGGCGTGCCTTGGAAAGTCACTTAAGGTCTTCAGATCCATTCCCTCACTTGGGAAAGATGGTGAAGATCAGTGTGATGACAAAGGTCATCTTAAAAGAGTTCCTGGTGCATAGTAAGCCATGAGTAAATGTTAACTATTTATATATTTATTATCATTATCATTAATATAGTCGTGGGTTTTTGGTGTCAAGTAAGAACAACAGGTCATCCCCAGGAAACGTCCTCCCCCAACATTCTCGGCTAATCATCCGTGCACAGGTGCCGGGTCCAACAGAAATAGCTAGAGCCGGGGTCACGACCACATCCATTCCCAATAGCACCTGCTTCCTAGTACCTATTATAGTTATTGCCATTGTGCTGCCAGCTCTGTGACTTTAACATATGGCTACCTATTTTCCTTTATAATTTTTTTCAAAGGCTGTTATCTTACTCTTCGTGAGAATCCAACTTAACTAGGTCTGCTTGTAGCCTATCACTTGCTAATGTATTTTTTTTCCCCTGTTAAAGAATTTTTCTGCACTAACTTAGAGAGGTAAGCTATCATGCCTGGCTTGACCCTATCAAGCTAGACTAATCCCCATATCAAATTGTTCTCTTTTAATTAGACTTCCCGACAGTTTTCCCACTTCCAAGCTGAGACTCCTCAGGGATCTGTGAGATCTGAAAACCGTTTTCCAGAAAGTAATCTTAGAAAAGCAGAAAGCCTGAAACGCAGCCAATTTCGCCCGAGAGCCGCAGACCTTGCCCTCATGGGAGACCAACCATGGCCCCTCCTCTACCCCAAACTTCCTCCTGGCCGGATCTGAGTGCTCATTTCCAAGGCTGTTTGAGGCGGTGCCCACTCTTACACAGAATGAGGAACCTGAGATGGTATCTCTTCACTCTTTTAAATGGAGAACGGGCTTTTGCAGCAGAAGCTAAGTTATTAAACATCTACCGTGTGGCAGGCACTATGCTCAATGCTTTATATATGTACACAGCACTAGGTAAGTATCTGAACTGCCTTGATTTTTTTAAGTAACTTTTTACTTGGAAACAGTTTACGATGAACAAGAAATTGCAAAGAGTAATACAGAGAGCTCCCCGTGTACTTCTTGCCTAGCTTCCCTCAATGGTAAAATCTTACACAACCAGAACATATTGTCAAAGCCAGGAAACTGACATTGTTGTAAGGTAGGAACCCAGCCTCCACCCTTGTCAGATTTCACCTGAGCAGCTTGCATTGGGTCTGGCTCCTCATTAGTTATGTGCAACTTTGGGAAGAAACCCAACATCTCTGCTTCGGCAAACTCATCTGTAAAACAGAAACAATAATTGGTGCGTCATCGCAGGATTATCGTGAGAATTAACTGAGATTAGCTATTATCATCGGTGAATCCGTACAACAGTGCCGTGAGGGAGACCAAGTGGGAGACTGTTTGCAAAACTGGCTGCCATTACCCTCCTTCCTTGGAGACAGTGGGCTCCTTCCCAGCCAGGGGTGGAGGCTGTTTCCCCGCCCTTCACATCTCGGTCTGGCTCTGTGAGACTTGCTTTGGCCCACTGAACACAGCAGAAGTGATGATGTGCCGGTGTTGAGCCTGTGTCTCAAAAGGCCTTGTATTCTCTCACTTCCTCAGAATGCTGCCTCCAGCACACGAACAAGCCCAGGCTGGCTTGCCTCACGAGGAAGATGTCCGACCCAAACTACCTCCGCCACCCTGCAGCCAAGCCCCAGAGGCAGAGCTGACCTGCGGCTGACTGAAGGCAAAGGGAGCCCACTGGGGACTAGAGCAATGACCTAACTGAGCCGAGCCTCGGCCTCTAACCCAGGGAGTGAAAGAAACGACTGGTGTTTACTGCTAAATCTTCAGGGGTTGTTAGGCAGCTATCAATAGCTGATACAGCTGGTACTATGAAAATACTAATAGCAATGACATTATGGGATGAGGATGAGAGCAGATGAGAGAATATAGGTGACTCAGTCAGCACCCAGCGCGTGAGAATCTGCTCCAGCCATGTTAGCTGTCCTTGTTGCCATCCTCACCGTCCCGTCCTGTGAATGAGGAGATGGATGTTCGTTCAGTCAAGGGTAGGAAGTTTGCTGGTAAGCATCAGAGCCTGGTTTCAAACACTGGTCTTGGCTTCAAAGCTGTGTGCCTCCCCCTGTAGAAAGGTGTCTCTGTTTCCTCTGTCCTCATGTCATTGGGGTATATCTCATGCTAAACTAATTCACCAGAATTCAAATAGTGATACAGTGTAACATGGTTCTCACTCTTCCCTTCTTCTCTGTGATTCTGTAACAAACTTTTAAATTCAAAGTTGACAATATGAATATTTATGTAGATGCGTATATATGCCAACAAAGGAAAAATGTTGACATTCTAATTATTCATTTAAAATGAAAACCCTCAAAATTTGAGTTTTGAGGCAAATTCCAAGTTTTCTTCAAATCTTCATTCGTTAAGTAGCCATGGGTCCACATGTTGGTGCAGAAACAAGTGTCCCAGAGACTCTCCACTACTGATCATCTTTGGAATATTCTGGAATGCTGGGCAGAAGTCAATTGAATGTTGCTGAGCAAAAAATAAAAGGAAATAAAATCTAAAGTTTCTCAGTGATTGTTAGTTCTACAATGCCACAGTACTTTTATTTTTTTCAGGTGAGGCCAGGGGTGAGCCCACGCACCAGTGTGTGACTGTGTTCGCACCAACATATTAGTGCAAATGGGTGGATAGGACCCATCAACAGCTGCGGGAGAGAGAAGGTGTGAATGTGACACTCTAGGATGTCCCGTTACTGAAAACCAGACATAACATGGGTGAAATGATTAGGAAAAGGACACATGGAGGACTTTAATGTGGCAAGTTTTCACTTTCCATTTTTGATAAACATTCAATGATTTTTATACTGCCACAAATCAAGTGGAATCATAGCTAAATGTAAAATGTACACAGTGCGTTTATCTTCTGATGATGATTCAATCACATAACTGTGTTTATGACCAACTTATAAGTTATCACCTTCACCCCCAGAGAAGTGATAAATATTCCTCTTCACATGTCGCAGAAGCTTGTGGCCCAGGAAAGAAACTAGAAGGCAAAAAGCCAGTTTGATATGTAGAGGGTCCTTCAGCCACAGTGGGAAGTAATAGACTTCTTCCCCAGAATGAATGAGAATGTCATGCCCCAGGGCAGAGACTGTTGGTAGTTCACCCAATGTTCACCTTTCTCTTTTCATACTAATAAAACCCTGATTTTGTTGGGGGCAGCCATGTGCCAAAATGAAAAAAAAAAAACTATTATTTCCCAACCTCCCCTGCAGCCAGAAGTGGCCATGTAACTAAGTTTTTGAGACTGATAATGTAGGTTGAAGTTTTTAGGTGAGGCTTTTACACTTTTTCTTCCTCTTTCTCTTTTCCTGGAACACAGTTGTGATGGTTGGAGCTATAGCAGCCATTTTGCGGCTATTCAGTACCTAAACTTCTTGAATCTTAGCCAGAATCACCACACGTAGTTTGGCAATTGGTCTAACTCTCCTGTGCCTCAATTTCTCATTTGTAAAATCAAGGTAACAAAAGTATCTAGTCATGGATGAGGTCACCCCCATAAATGACCTTGCAGAATGGTTGGATGTGGTAAAAGGTTGATCAAAGATAGGTGCATTTTTGTATAAGTTGTAGGAATAGAGGTAATAATAGTAGTAGGAATAATAATAATAGCATTACTAGTGGTAAAAATTAGAATCATCAAATGAGCTGAGGGCCAGCCTAGGGAGCATTTACAATGCTATTACAAGGATTTTGGTTTTATTCCATGAATAGGACATTTTGGATAATCCATGGACATATTGGATAATCTTAAACAGGAGAGCGACACGACTGCATTCAAGTCATGAGAAAACTCTATGTGGATTCAAGAACTGTGTTAGAGACGGAACTGACTTCCCTTGACACCAACTGTTGTATTTAGGAGCAAAAGTTGTTAAAGGAGAGACAGGACTACTATTGGTTCAGAGAATAACTTGATGTCCTGAGCAACCCTGAAGAGAGGATTAAAGGGGGTGGGAGTCTTTTCCCAAATGATGCCTTCCCTGCAGCGGTTGATTAAGCTTTGAGTAGGGGTCTTGGCACATTTCGCAGTGATACTCCTTTGAAGGGTGCTCTGGGCAATTCCTTCAAGCAAGATCTTTCTGCCCTTTCCTGTAAAAATGAATTTCAGGCACAGTCTTTTTTTAAATCTGTAGTTGGGCACTAATTTATGTCAAGATTGTAAAATATTTTCAGATTCCAAGTGTAGCCACTGCAACTGACTTAGGTGTCAAACTTCTGAAGTTATTGGCATTTGTGGAAGAAAATATTATTTTAAAGGCATCTTCGGCTTCCAAACAGGGGGCTGGAATTAGCTCCCAATTTTAAAACTGCTCCGTATTCCGCCTTCAAGGAAATGCTGTGTGCGCATGCGCATGTGGGAGGTGCTACAGAAACACTTTATTTAAAGACTGTAAGACATTAATAGTCAAACTAAGTTGAACCACATAAAAACTCAAAATAAACTGTATAAACATTGTCATCTTGCAGGAGTCTTTTTTTCACTTATTTTGATAGAATCAGAAATCTGAAATTACTATTATTATTAATTAAAAATTTCCCAGTGGATAAAAACCCCAGTAAAGATTCGAGCAGATCATCAGATACACTGCTTCTGTCTCAAATCTGCGTGTGCCCAGACATCCGTGCTAAGCTCACTCTTAGCTGCTGGGGAACCACATGCTCCATTTCCCGTTCCGATCTGTGGGGCTTGGGTTCAGCACTGTTGTGTCTGGTGGCAGAGTGAATCAGTGATGTGCCCTCCTTGAGTCCACTCCTAAGGCCTGTGAGTGTAGAAAACAGAAAAGAGGAAACGGTCAGCAAAGGTCTCCTACGCGGACCCACACGGGCCAACTGGCACTGGCTTTCTGGTGCCCCATGCAGAGCATTCTGAGACCCCACGCGGAGAGTTCTGAGACTGTGAGTGGAATCTGAGGGAGAGCGGGCCTGGCCGGACAGTAGTGTCAGCCACGGGCTCAGGAGGCGGAACAGCCCAGTGAAGACCAGGACTCACCAGCCCCGAGGAGCCTGTATCTCAGGGAAAGGCAGCATGAGGTGAATGTCCATCAAATCAGCCATCTGTATATTTATTTGCAACCTATATGTGCCTGAAGAAGGTTTAAGATACGTTTTGTGTCCACAGGATAAGCAGTGAAAAATAGCACGGGCATGGAGAGAAAGTGAGTGTGGGAGTCCAGGGCCTTTGATCTAGGGGCAGCCCACACTCAGATTTTTGTTCCAACGTGTCCTTGGGGAGTCAGATGACCTCTAAGGGCCTCAGTTTCCTCATCTGCAAAATCGGGGAGAATGGAGACCCTTGGATGTCTCTTCCTGCCCTGATGCACATGCTTTCCAAAATGTCCCGCAACCAGGCAGGTAGGTGATCATTGGGACGCTTACTGTGTGCTTGGCTCCCAGCTAAAAATCGCCTCATCTAATCATTAGAACAGCTCTCTGAATCAGGTGGTTATTATCACTCCGTTGTACAGGTAAGGGCACTGAGGCGCTCACAGAGGTGAGAAAATTGCCCCAAGTCACAGATATAGCAAGGGCAAAGAGAAGCTAAGTATACTGAGAAGCTGAAGATAAAATGAAAAAGGATGGGAGAAAACTACCTATTGAAACAGATGACTCGAAGGGACTGAACTTGAGTGAAGAAAGGGGATGTGAGTCCACAGTGCTGAGGCTGGTTTTGGTCTCCTATCAGCTCTCCCCAACAGGAGACAGTGGGGTCAGCACCGCCCTGGGCTGCCTTCTCAGCACTCACTCAGGCCCAGCCTCTGTGGCCGAGTGAAGACAACTGGAGTGATGGTGTAGGCAGCGGGCTTTGGCCATGTGACTTTTCTATCCTCTTCGCTGTGCCTCTCTGGCCTCCCACAGAGCCTGAGTCTCTTTGCCAAATTTAGGCATCCTGGTTTACCACAGGACAGCCACAGTAACCACAAAACACACACGGAAGCCACGAAAGGAACTAAGGTTACACCAAGAGGGCCCATGGCTGCCCCTGGGGTGGGCATCTCAGATTGTCCCAGAGCTGGACCAGCCATGTCCCTGACTCTGCTCCCAGCTTGACATTGAGGGAGTGGTCTCTCCCCTCCAGGACATCGGGGCTGGTGACCTTGGCTGGTGCTGGGGGAGGCAGTAGGCTCTCCGCTAAGTGCTTGGAGATCATTAGAGGTAAGATCTTGGGGGCCTCGCAGTTCAAAGTGGGGGCCCACGGCAACAGTGTTGCCAAGGAGGAGGTTGGATATGAAGAACCTCAGCCTCTCCCACCACCAGCAGATGCACTGAACTGGCTGCATTTCTGCAAGATCCCCGGGGGACAACAGGCACACACGGCACTGTGAGAAGCTCCGCAGTCCAAGGTGATCACTTTCAAGATAATTCTGACGTCTGCTCCCCAAACTAGACCTGTTATACCAGAACCCCTGGAGGTGTGCCCGGGCATGGGGAGCTTTGAAAGCTCCCCCGAGGGATTTTGATGTGCAACCAAGGTCAAAACCACTCCAACATCTGACCCCTCTCCAAAATCCAAACCTACATTAGCCATTTCTAGACATCAGCTGGCAAGTAATGCCAGTTCATGGCAAAGAGCTCACAAGCCTTCCTTCAGAAGACGAAAATGAAGACATAAGCTTTTCATAAGCAAAAACTCATGCTTTTTAAAGGATGGGCTTTTATTCTGAAATTATGTTCTTATTATTTTCTTTTTGTGATGTTCCCAAATGTCCTTTTTCCCCCAAAACAATGAAATGTTGAAGGAGGTAAATGTTACTTATTTCCAAGTAAAAAGCAGCAAACCCTATTTGGTATCTTGAATTTTTTTTAAACCCACACGCCTAAGAATCACAACTCTAGAAAATAGATTTAAATATCTCAGTGGATGCATTCCTCACCTGCCACCCTCTACCCTCACCCCCTACTTCCTCAAATTAGCAGGAAAATCGCCTCACTCAGTAAGGTACTCCATCATGAGTCCAAAGTCAGGAAATGATTCCAGCCTTGTATACATGCATTTTGATAGAAGGTAGACACACATCAGGTCAAGTTTATTAACATGGGGTGTCTGTTATGTAACATACTGGACTTTTTTCAACAAATGATTATTCTGTTCAACCACCCAAACTGGCCATCGACAAAGGAGTTTCTTGGGTATGGGCTAGATCAGTGCCTCTCAAGTGTTAGCATGACTCATTTACCTGGAGGGCCTGGTACCATCTGGGCTGCTGGTCTCCGCCCAGACTGTTTGATCAGTAGCTCCAGAGGGTGGGCGGGGCCTGAGAAATTGGTATTCCTAACAAGCTCCCAGGTAAGGGTGCTGGCCTAGGGACTGCACTTTGAGAACCACTGCTCTAGATAAAGGAAAACTTGCTAAAGAAAATGCGAGTCACAATGATTTTTTTCTTGCGAAGAAAAGTAAAGTGTATTTTTAGTTTAGTTTGTGTAGAGGGTATGTGGGCCTCCAGCAGAAATGAGTCATTTGAAGGACATGATTTGCAGTGCTCTCATAAGATGGTGTTTTCAAAACAGCATCGGGTTAGCTGAGAGTCCCTCTGGAGAAGGGGACTTTCTTCGGTTGGAGGCAGGTGAATGATTCCATAGGCAGTGGTCTCCTTCCTGGCCTGAACTTCACCTCCGTCAGTCTCTTTCCTGCCTGGCCAGTGCCTGCTCCAGTTGCACCTCTGATTTACAGAGCGACGCTAATAAGGTGCAATCTTCCCCAAGGCTGGCTCCCTTCCGATCCTGCCAGCCACTACTGACAACCAACCCACGAAATTTAGCAGAAGTGGGGGGAAAAAAAAAAAACACCTCACGCAGTCCTACTCCGGGGCGCACCTGCAACCCACTGGACAGCCCATCAGCCCCCAAACAGTTCTTAGAAAAATTAGGCTATCTTTCATTAGCTATCTATCATGTGGCCTCCACCAGGCCGCAGGATATGAGGGCCATTTAATTAGGCCCTGCACCACTCTCTGGTGTGAAAAGGCTCTCAGACACTTTGATTCCCCACTGCTTCCCAGCAGGAAGTTGTTGGCGATAATTGACATAGGATTTCCTTGTTAACCAGCAGCAGACATGCGGGATTAAAGCGACAGAGATCTCCAGAAGAAAGTGAAAGAGATAAGAAGCTCGGAAAGACTTCTGCTTATTTGGCACTTGAGGACGGGGAGGAAACAGCGACTCCCAGAGTGGAAGGGCGTCCCCTTATCAGACCCATTTCAGCTTGGCTGATCAAAGATTGGCTCCCCGTAAAATCACACAGGCCTGGGGTTTGTTAGTTTATTAAGCGGCAGGTTTTAGGAATTATCACAGGTTTAAAGATGGATTGCAGTTTACGTGAAGGGGGAGAGGATTATCGGGTTTTCATCTTAACAATTATAAAATATCACAGCTGAAAGCTTGCTTGCAAATGACATAATTTTCCACTGCCAACTAAACAGGTCATTGTGAGGCGCATGTAAGCGTTCTCCACGAGGGAGGAAATACAGGCAAATTAACTCTGGGGAGGGATGAGGACGAGGGGGCCTCCACACGCCTTGCTCCGCTTCGGAAGCTGGTGCGATCTCCTTTGGCCCTGTGCGATTCCATAGGTAATTATATTTAATTTCTTGCCGGGGCTGTTTAGGTCGGCTTGCATTAAAAGAGAGGGATGGGAGAAGCAGCCCACTGAGCTGGCTCCTTAAAAGCGGTTGTGATAAATGATACCGAAATAGATCCACATGAGCCGAGTGGAATGAAATGTCGGCTTTGGAGTAGAGACAATTATTGTATATCACTTAATAACTTAACCTTACAAGAGCACATGTGGCATTAATAAAGGGCTGGGAGCTGCAGAGGCATGTTCTAGGACTTCCTTTTGACAACTCTATACAGGTCCTGGAAGAGCAGATCTGGGAGACAGGTTTGTGAGTCGGCTGGGCTCCGTACTTAACTGCGGGTCCTGGTTCTAGATAAATACGTAATTACAAGGGTTTGCATCCTTACTGAGGTTTTTCTGTTTGTTTTTGTTGGTAGTCATCAAAGAAATATATGCTATGGCAGAAAACCTAGGAACTACAGCAAAATATTAAAAATGAATAAAAATGATGCCCCCCTCCACTGAGGGCTAAACACTGCCAAAAGCCCTGGAAGTTTTGCTGTTATATACACACAAATATGTAATGTCTTAAAGTCTGGCCCATTCATTGTATTTTTAAAAAATTCACAGATTACTTATCTGTGAATTTTTCCTATATTTAGTGAATATTTGAAAGGATGGCTTTGAATCATGGCATTTATGTGTGAGGACATCTTTACATAAACAATCCCAAATAGTTGGACATTTAGACTGTTGTCCATTTTTTGCTGAAATGACCCTCCTTGAATGTGAATCTTGCTTGTGTGTTTTATTGTTTCCTTGGCAGAATTAGAATGGGAAGTAGAATTCTGACTCAAAGAGCCACGGACATCTCAGATTTGCAGATTTGCCATGTAGCTTGGAAGTTCTCTTTCCCTGGTGTGGAAGTCACAAGCACTTTGTGTCATCCACGCCGAAAGGAGAGCAAATGCCAGCGGCTATCTCCGCGAAAGTTCTTCCGACCGCATCACTTGGTGGCGTCTCTCGTCCGGATCTGACCTTTTGTCGTTCAGCTCTGTGACAGACGCGACAATAAACAGTGACTCAATAATCAAGTTAATAGGGCCAGACTCTGAAGATAATCATGTCAACGTTTATGGCTGAAACATTGAACACATCTTTTATCCAAGAAGTTCAAGTTCCTCTGAGAGAACCAATTCATTATCATTCACAAGTGCAAACGGCATTGGTTGAAGAAACCAACAAAAGCAAAATCCTTTTAAAGCAAACTGAAAGGGGGGCAGCAGGAGGATGGAGATACTGATTCTGGACGAGGCTTTTTAACAAAATAATCCTCACGGCCTGATCTCGTGTAGAGAAGAGGCTTCCCCCCTCCCCCCGTAAACAGGCTGCAGCTGTTCAATCGTCAAACCTTTGAGACTATCTTGAAAACAACAAAACAAAACACTTTCACCTTCTGTGTCTGTAACTTCAGTCTCTCTTTCAAGTGAGGTTTCAGATGTAAAAGTCCAGTTGCCCCTCATCTGAGTGACGGACATTTAATGGTGGCTGAGAGAATCTGAGACATTATATAATTTCTGCGTTAAAGAAAGTGGGCTGCTTAGGCAAAAGTTTATGGTACTGTAGGATTTTTCTACAGAATTTATTCATGAAGAAGATGCAAAACAGTTGCTCTCAGTTGACTTACAGCTTTGAAAAATAACTATATCTGTGAAAAAAATATGCTTTTTGATCTATTCATCTCTGAAAGAAAATCCAGCCTATCTATTTATTGAAAAGACACTCTGAATTGACCTACGGTTCTTAAAATAGATATTTATTTATGAAATTATTTTCATAAAATGCTATGCAGATATTGTCAATATTATACCAAATTATAAGCAATATTTAACTGTTCATTAGTGTGAAGCCACTTACGTTTCTCCCTCTGTGAGCAAAGATGGAAAATGGCTGTTTCCTTCTCAGGGCCAGAGTCGAAAGCTCACTCTACTGAAATCACATTGAACCCAAACACACGGTACCATGTGCCAAAAATGAGCCTGTTCCTGCTTGGGGGAAAAGAAAAAACTGGCATAACCCTATTTATCCTGGTTTTTCCCTTGTCCTTTTCATTTTGGGAAATCTGCAATTGTCTCCTAAGGCGAAATCCAATGAAGTTGTTATCTGCAGCGGAACGTACAGGACGAGGCATTTTAAATTCTGCTGCTCTAATGGTAACCCCAACTTTCAACACTTTTGCGCATCTGAAGGGCTGAAGAGTAGTAACCAGTCTCTCTGTGCTCCAGTCCTGCTGATGGAAGAGACTTAGAAATCATTTCAGCAGCCGGGCTGCTTTGCTCAGAGAAACATCTGTCCAGGAGGGGCAGGGAGTCCTGCTAACCGAAACAAGAAAGAGCAAGAACATCTCCTTCTCGATCTGGCCCCCGGGGGTGCCTTGGGAAAGATCGTCCCCGGGACCTCTTGTCATTTAGGGTGCAGAGATCAGAGACAAATGGATCTCGTTGTAGTAGTGTTCTCATTGTCCCCTTGGGAAACTCCCAGGAAAGGTCTGGGAGAATAACCCAATGGCCATGGTGCGAGTATGGTGGTCCGACTCGCAGTTCCGGCAATGTGGAGGTGAGTCAGAAACTAACTTCTAGACTCGAGCTTCAGACCGCGTCTGTAAAGTGTATCTGCAGAGGTCAGGGAGTTCTAACTAGTCATGAGCAGTTCTGTGTTCCAAATAAGGAAGAGTTTGTATTTCTGATACACAGAAGAACACCAATTTTTACTCCTTATCATTTTCCTCTGGGGCCCAACAAGACAGGATTTGTTTCAAAAATCCTTTCATCCAGGAGGGCCTATGGATTGCTTTTATTTTATTAAGTTGCACATCCTTTGTCCATGAGATAAAGGGCATTATGAGATAGATATAGATATAGATATAGATATAGATATAGATATAGATATAGATATAGATATAGATATAGATATATCAATCATAATGTCGCATACATGATACATATAATACAATGATATGTTACAGTGTTATAAGCAGAAGAAGAGCAATAATGAAGTGATATGTGCAGGCATTTTATAAATTGTCAGGGGGTTTTGAGGGGAAATTCTTTTAAACTGAGGTATAATTAACATGTATTAGTTTCAGATGAGCAACCTGCTGATTTGGTACTTGTATATATTGCAATATAATCACATAGGTCTAGTTAACATCCGTCACCACACATTGTTACAGAAGTTTTTATGGTAAGGAGAATTTTTAAGATCTAGTCTCTTAGCAACTTGCAAGTATGCAGTACAGTATCACTACCCGCAGTCAGCATTCTGTGTGTTACATCCCCCTGGCTTATTTGTTTTGTGACTGAATGTTGGTACCTT
Organism: Carollia perspicillata; assembly: GCA_004027735.1. Classification (NCBI taxonomy): domain Eukaryota; kingdom Metazoa; phylum Chordata; class Mammalia; order Chiroptera; family Phyllostomidae; genus Carollia; species Carollia perspicillata. Next base: position 6,916 of record PVKM010014887.1, on the reverse strand, counting down.
TTGCCCACCCCCATCCATGTCACCCACCGTATACATGATCGTCTCTGATTTTGTTTAGCCCTTTTGTAGAAGATTTCTCTGTAGGGCTCTGGTTCTTCTCCAGCTGATCCAGCCAAGACAGCTTCTCCAAGGGGAGCTGATTTCTTAACACTCGGGATGAAGTCACTCGCGTACACCAAGGGCTCCCTGGGGTATGTCAGGTGCAGTTTTGAGCATTTTACCTGCAAGACCTCATTAAGCCTCACGCTGCCCTGTGTTTGAGAACAAATGGCCCACACTGAACGTCTTCATTCATATGTCTAGTTTAGACGTAGCAGCGAGTGTCTACTACTGGACAACTGCTGCACGGAGCATGGAGGGTCTGAAGATGAAAACTGAGCACACGTTGGAAAACACAGGTCCACAGACAAGTAAGTGCAGCTAAGTGTAATTGGAAGGAGGCAGGGCAGACTGCTTAGCGCACTGGCTTCTGACCGGGGGGACTTGTGTGGACAGCCAGCCCCATCGCTCACCAGCCAGTGGCCTAGGGCCCGCTACAGGACCTCTCATGGCCACGCTTGCCTGTCATCAAGTGGCAATAATAGCACTGATTCCACAGATTTGGCAAGAATTAGAAGAAACCAACGGGTCAAGCATATAGTAAGAAGCTGACATCTAATAAACACTTAATAAATAAATGGTACCCACTAATAATTTTTATTACTACTATACTGTCAGTGCTAGAACCATTTAGAAAAGTGTATGGAATTATAAAACATTTCAGAACAAGGAGTTTCCTCCTGTCACACCAATATCGCTCCTCCCAGATTTTACCTGATTTCCCAGCCGTTTCCAGGGGTCACCTGCAGACCAGGGCTGGTACGTGATCGCAGGTCTTCCAGCCTGGGCACCTGGGGCGCTCTCCTCGGAAGGAAGGAGATGTGCTTCTGAGATGATGACCTCCTTCAGTGTTTATGTCATTTAAAACTTTTGTGTGTATGTGAAAATTTTGCGTGTATTTTATAGAATTATGGAGACAGTATATGACATTTGTGGACAGATATTGAAGAGTTTATTTGGCAAAATTGAAAATTGTCAATCCTATGCAGACTCCCCCTCCCCCTTAATTTTAAAAATAATGTTTTTGCTTTACTAAGTCTGGGAACTCCTGGGTTTTACAAAGCATTCGTTTGAGCAAAAGCAAAAGTCAACTTTCTTTCTAGAAAAAATGAGGGATTTTTTTCTGGAGGTGGGGAAGTGGTATTTGTTTTTATTTTCCTGTGGCAAATGCCTCTTTTCTGAGGCAGTGGTGTTTTGGAATAAAAGACTCATTTTTCTAAGTGATGCATCTGCTTTTAATGTCTTAAATTCTGGGACGGAGCAGACCTATCTTCCTGGTCTGGGTTTTCTTAAATAGCTAGAAGTCTTCATGATAAAGACAGCAGCCATCTAATAGAGAAATAACTCCAAGACAAAGTGCCGTGGCTGCGTGATGTCGCCTCCCTGACAACCTATAAATGGACCATATTGATGAAGTGAATGGGACTCTCTCTGGTCATTTTCAACTAGAAACTAATAATCCCCGTCATGATATCAGGCATGCAATAACCTCGGTTAAAACTAGGTTCATCAAATAAATCACTCAGGAATTTTTCTATTTCTTTCTCTGGACGCATTGCACATCTGCTCAATGAAAGGAGGGGAGAAGCAATATTTCTTTGATCAGGGTATTTTTTTTAATATTCTCTCTCTGTCCCTGGGGATGCTAGCTTTTCAAGTGGGTGCAGATAGTACGTCGCTTTCTAATGAATATAGAGAATTTATGAATTTAAGCCATAAAACCAAATCTGAGGGATTTCAGTTTATCGCAACCTATATTTTACATGAGAAAATAAACTGGACCACAAAGCGGTATTGTGCCCAGTTCACTAAATCTCCTGACCCCTCCTGACCTTTTCAATGTGTTCCATTTGTGGCCACATATGGGAGGGGGTTACAGACAGATGATTGCTTTGTACTCCCCCCATATGTCTAAATACATGTAACACTTTTCCTACCCTCTCGGCCGTGGACAGTAAGAGCTCAGTCAGAGTGTCAGACATCAGCCTCGGCTAATATTGTCATATGTTAACATTTTACTGACTCTGTTAATACTTGCTAGGTAGGTCTTGGATGAATTTTGAAATTCGTACAATGGACATGCTTGTCATCCTGTGTCCTGCAGATCTGAGAAGCCCTAGGTCAGCTCCCCGAGTCCTGAGAAATTATGAATAGAAGGTATCTCTTCTGCTGGTAAAATACAAAATACCAGATGATGTGCAACTAGGGAAGCTAGGCTTTCCTGGATGTGGAATAAGACGTGAATGAAAAGGCAGAGCCTCTGCTGGTACCGAGAGGAGCCCAGAGTGGCGAAGAACACACAGGGTTGGGTCCAAGAGACCCAAGTTCAAATCCCACCTCTGCCAGCTGCCTGCTGGTTGGCAGGACAACTGTGTAAACCTCAAGTTCCTCACTGGTGAATTCGGGATAATGGTACTGATCTCCTAGAATGTTTGTGAGGAATTAAATGTCTGAAAGTTTAGGAGACATGTGGCATTTTGCCTGCTTCGTGGTAGATGCTCAGGGAATCTAAGTTCCCTTGCTTTTCCTGAGTTCAAGGCGCAGCCATGCAGGCTGTGTGATCCTGAACAAGTTACTTACCTCTCTGTCCCTCAGCTTCCTCCTCTGTAAAATAGAACCTCTTGCAAAATGTATCTTGCAGGATTGTTATGAAGGAGATAACGGTGTACACACCTAGGGACAGTGCCTGAGTTAGGGCAGGCGTTGCTTACTGGTATTTACTGTAGTTAATTTGTAAAAAAAGAACTCTTACTGGTATGTCAATTACTATTTTTTTTTCTTTCCTCGCTTCTTTTTCTCAGATGGGCTTCTGTTTCTTCATCTGGAAAATGAGGCAGTTAGATCAGCAATAAATACTTCCATCCCTTCTAGCTCTAAACTGTTAGGCCCTGCAAAGTGAAGTGACATATGTAAGAGCAAGGTGCCGTATGAATTGTTGCACAACGTAAGATGCAAATGTTGCAATTTGCATTTCCTACCAGTGCTTTTTCCTCAAAAGAATCAGCAACAGTCATCATTTATTGAGTGCTTACCATGTTGCCCGTCATACTTTTTTTTTCAATAATCTTTTTAGTTTGGGATCATTTAGATTTCCAGAAAACTTGTAAGGAGTGTGCAGAGTGCCTGTGCACACTTCCCCAGAGGTCAGGTTCCACCAATGTCACCATCTTACATCACCAGGGCACATTTGTCCCAAGGAAGACACCACAATTCCTGCCTTACTAAATAAACTCTTCCTGTGTTAACTAAACTTTGGGCTTTATTTGATTCCACTGTTTTTTCTCACTACTGCCCTTTCTTTCCTGTCGCAGAAAAATAGTGACCATTTTTCAATCTTTTCTTGTTTTTCAAAACCTTGACAGTTTTGAGAAGTTCAGTCAGGTGTCCTGTAGAAGGGCTTTCAGTTTGGGTTTGTCTGGTCTTTTCCTCAGAATGGACCGTGGGTTTGGATGGGAAAATGCCGCAGAGGTGAAGTATCCTCTCGCGGGATCAAGTCATTGGGACATCACGCCATTCCCGTGACATGGTGAGTGATGTCCCCTGGCATCCCTTTAATGCATGGCCCATCGTATGGCTCTGTGACAGCCTAGCCATTCCACGGTTGAGGAATATTTGCATGATTTTCAACTTTGGGGTTTAGGAATAAAGCCCCTGTAAACATTCTCACACATTTTGTGTGAATATAAGTTTTTCTTTTACTTGGGTAAATGCCTAAGAGTGGGATTGTTGAGTCTTATGACAGTTATATGCTTGATTTAGTAAGAAACTACTAAACTGATTTTCAAAGTGCCTGTATCCTTTCGTATTTCACTAGTGATGTACTAGACCCAGTTCTCCATATCTCTGCCAACGCGTAGCATTTTCTGTTTTTTCTTACCTTTAGTCTTTCCAATGAGTGTGTTACAGTTTCTAAATTGTAGTTTCAATTTGCATCTCCCTGACGACGGATGATACTGAGCCTCTTTATTTGCACTGTATATCTTCTTTGGTGAAGCTTTGATTAAAGCACTTTGCCCATTTCATAAAATATGGGTTTTTTTGTTTTCTCATTAGTGAGGTTTGAGAGTTCCTTGTGTGAATTTTGGATACAAATCCTGTATTAGCTGTGGGATTTGTGGATATCTTTTCCGAACGTGTGAAGGGTTTTTGGTTGTTGTCGCTGTCGGTGTCGTTTTTTTCCTGCACTTAACTGTCTCTTGTAGAGCAGAAGTTCTTAATTTTGATGAGGTCCAATTTATCAATTTTTTTCTCTCATGGAGCATGTCACTTGGTGTAAAAACATTTGAAATATTTGTTACCCAATGCCACAAAGCTCTTATGATTTCTTCTAAAATTCTTACAGCTTTACATCTTATATCTACATTGATGGCTCGCTTGGAGTCAGTTTTTGTATGGAGCAGTGAGTATGGATTGAGGTTGATTCTTCCTACACGGGTGTTGAATTGTCCCAGCACCATTCACCGAGGAGACCCTCCTCTCTCCGGAGAGCTGCTTTTGCGCCTTTGCCAAACGCACACTGAGCATGGACGAGGTCTGCGAGGGTCTATCCCTGCACTCTGTATTATGTTCCATCGACTTGTATTGCTGTCTCTCTCTCTCTCTCATTGTTTTTGTTTTGTTTTGTTTTGTTTTGCTTTATGTTGTCTGTATTGGGGCCAGCCTCGCTGGCCCATTTGCAGATGCCCAAACCTTTCTCTGAACAAGATAATCTCCACTCATGAGCCAGAACTCACACACAAACCTCCCTCGGTCCGTCTTGGCCAAAGAAGAAACTAGACTAAGGTTCAGTGAAACCGAATCTCATCACTGGAGTCCCAGAAGGACATGGATTGAAAACATACATATAGAGAGCACAGTGTTCTTGTCAATAGAGTCCCGTGGCAGAAAAGCTGGGAATGGGGGTGGAGCGGAGTGGGGCCCGGAGAACCCATTGTCTGGCCTGTCTTCTCTGGCACCCGACACCCCAGACGTGGAGGCCGCAGGCTCTACCCCAGTGAGACAGGCCTGTAAGGACTGTGACCCTGCAAGGATTAACAGTGGTGGTCACACTGTTTCTCTTATAATAGGGACTAAAAAGGGGCCACGTACTGAACCTGACCAGTTTGGGGCAGGCCTGCCTGGTGGCCTTACAAACTCTGAGACCGAGATGGAGACCGAGAGTAACCACTTGGTGTGGTCCAAGTGTAAGCATTCCTAACTGAAAGCCAGTCTCAGCAGGGAGTCCCATCCTGGGCCTGTAGCTTCCTTGACAAAGGTCAGCCTGTACCTTAAGTGAGTCTGTCTATTGTCTTTTTGTATCTAAGGTAACGTGCCTTTGAAATGTCAGGGTGATCTCCTCTTCCAGACCACACCAGAGCATGAGACCACAGAACCCCTCATTGCTATCTTATTATCTTGTTCCCCCACACACCATCTCTACGTGCTGCAAATGTTGACTATTAACTATCCGGGACCCACCAATGTAAAAGAAGTCAGTGTCTCTCTGATACACTCTTTATCCAATCCCAGAGATTCACGCCCTCTCCACCCTACTTTGCTTTCTCCTGCCCCCTTAATCTACCACCCATGGATTTCATGTAACCCTCCATAAATCTCCTCCTTTGATTCTAATGTATAAAATAAGATTCAAAACTGCCCTTCTCTGGAGCATTTTTCTCAGTCCATTGAGATTTTGCTTCCTGGCAGTCATCAGTGTGGCTCAGATAAACGGATAAAAATTCTTACAGGTTTGGACGTTTCTTACGTGGACAAGAACAACTAAGAAAAAGCCTTGAGCAGGGCTTTTGCAGAGAGGAGTGTTGGGAAAAAACACCCCAAGAATCTCCAAACTCTCTTTTTTGAATCATTATTGAATTCAGAAAAAATGTGCCCTTTTAAGTTTAAAAATTGCAGCTAATGTAAAGTCTTTTCAATTGATCTGGCTGCTCTATGTACAAAAGCATTCAAGTTTGTTATATTTTTACGTTTTTAAAATAATGCTTATGGGTGTAGTTATTTTTTCCACTGCAAAGGTACTGTTCTACAATTTAAAGAAAATCGCTGTATTTACATTTTTTCCTTGCAAGGCACCTGCACCAGGTAATGTCAAGTGGGCAATTTAGAATATAATCTCAGACTACAAAATCCAGTTTGTGGTGAAGAGTTTTCAGTCCTGTGGGCCCATTCTGAAGGGGAAACCTCACCTTGTCCGAAGAAATAACATTTTAAAAACCAGTAAACATGTAAGCCTCTCCAATTTGGACCAACATTAAAGACAGATACATTTCATTTAAAGATGCCCATTACCACATCTCTTTGCCTCATATGGTCGGGGCTACAGCACGAGGCCGAGCGTGTTTTCTGAAATTTAAGCATTTTCAGGAAGAACCTGATATGACCCAGCTGAGCTGTAGGACACCTGTTAGGCCTGTCCCCCAACACCAGAGTGACAAAGGAGGTCTGCCAAACACAGAGAGCCTTGAATTAGTCCAACAGAACACACCTTTGTGGGGGCCCTCGGGGACTCTGGCTTAATGAATAAAAAGGAGTGATTTATAATTAGCCCAGCAATTGTGCCTGAATGGGTGTTGCCAAAGTGATTGAAATGTATGCCTTAACCAAGTTGAAAAGTGCCTATCATTCTAATTACACATTTTTCCCCCTGCTCGGAGAACCTATTTTCTATAGACAAAAGGAAAAGGGGTGGGAAACAGCTATTTCTTAAGAATGTACTATATGCTCAGCAAGTTGCTTTCATGACCTCATCTTAGCCTCACAGAGGCCCCCCAGAGGTGGGGGGCAAATTCCAAATGGGTGGGGCTTCAAAATGAGGCTTGCT
>PVKM010014886.1:0-28494 GCA_004027735.1 Carollia perspicillata | reverse complement strand
TTTTAAAACTTTAAAAGTGTTTCATTTCTTAACATTAGGTATGATAGGGAAACTCAAGAGTTAAAAGATTTTTAGTCTTAGTAGATAGGATTCAGTGATTAACACACTCTGGAAAGCTGTTATTCCAGGAACTAGAATACATGACCACATGACTCCAGGCAGTCAATAAGCAATTCAACATTTGTTGTCCAGGGGGTCTGCAAGCAAGGGAGATGGTATCTGAGCCACAGTGTTCCAGCAAGGGAACTCCGTAATGTAAAGAATTGCTGAAGAGATAAAAAAGTACTAGGAAAATTACCCCTGACCTCAACTCTTACCCAATTAACCTTTTTTCCAAACCCCTTACCTACCCTTTCTTCTTATTAAAAAATAGGCTTGAGATGAGATGTTAGGACAGTTTTTGAGGGTATATAACCTGCTGTCTAAAATCAGCATTAAAATCTCTACACTGAATGAGAAATTGAAATTTTGTCCCTTGGTTGTACAAGATACATACTTCCATACAATCAATCATCCTACCTGAACTTTTAATACTTTAGAAGGGGAGGTCACCCTTAATTCACACAATCCTGCCATAACTCAGATTTCCTCCAGTTACCAGCTGGTCCCCAGTACCAACTTCACCTAGGAGCCACTGCCATCAAGTTCGTATTTGAGAAAGGATGGATACCATCATGACAGTCACAGAAACCAGCCCTTTCCTAACTAATCGAAAGCTCTACCTTAATACTTGTTATAAATATCAGACTTCCTCATACAATTTTCAAACACTCAAATAAAATAACTCACTGGGTACTATAAAAGATGTACCTTCAACATGGTGTACCAGAAAGAACACTGGCCTAGGAGTATGAAAGCAGAAGGTTCTAGTCCCAGAATTATTTCTATAAAATTACTACATTTCTTTGTAAAATCACTTGAAAGAAAATGAAATTAAATGGGTTTTTTTCCCAATTCTTCTGGATTAGATTCTATAAGACCTCCCAAGATGTTCAGTCTAAATACAGCCAAAGGTTAATGAACCAAGTAAGACACCAGTTTGACAACAAACATTTCCCCATATCAAAGCTAATCTTGCTCCCATACTGCTTGGATGAATGAGGAAGCAAAAGGGGACCCAGGCATTCCTTCTTCCATCAGGAAAATCATAAACTTTAAATAATCTGAATATCACACAGGCAAATAAAAATTACTAAAGAAAAAGAAAAGGCCTGCTTAAAAGACCCGGGCAGAGGTGCAGAGCTCTGAACCCAAGACCCTTCAATGATGAGGAACACAAGGGTTAAATTTCACAGTAATCTGTCCTTGTGGTCATCTCAAGTAGATAGAGATCATAGGCTGATACAACCGTACCACTAAGAGCACTAGACTGGAACTTAAGGGCCCACTTAAAGGTTTCTCAACCTGGCTCTAGCATGAACTAGCCATGTGCCTAAAGCCATTCAATCCCTCACATACCATAACAAGAAGGCAAACTAGCTCTAACACTGTGTGAATATACTCTAAGATAGCCATAGTCAAATATGGGCGTCAATAAAACTTTCTCAGCATCATTATTTTTAAAACTACAAACAGTTTTAAAAAAGTACCTTGTCTGGTTTTAACACTATCTAAACACATCTATTATACAGGGTAAAAGTAAGTGATAGGGTAGAGGAGTGAAGAAGACATAGGGAGAGCTGTCATTACAAGATCTTCCTAATGGGTATTAGGGGAGGCCTTCACTATATCGAAGTCAATCTCTTTTGATTCCAATTCCTGTCTGGTACTATGTTCTTCCAGAGGTGAAATTCAATTCTCGGTGTACTTTAAGGCAAGAAAAAAATCAACATTATTTTCATATTCCGACTCAATCACTTAGAGTTTACCTGCATGCACCAACACAAAGCCCCCTCGTTTCTCTTTATGGGACTGCTTTGTTTCCAACTCTTTGGCTGTTATTTTAACAGCCGAAACCTGAGATGATCTGGAAGGCAGCCCTTCTCCAGAACTCATCCCCTTCTCCATGGTCATTCTCCAAGTTTACCATCTTCTATTGGAAAAAGAGCATACTTCCATCCAAAAGTAATTGCAGGAGAAGAATTACCCTAAAGGAAAACAGACAAAGATGGTATGCATTCCTTTCCACTTGCACACACATAACTTATACAAATTAGTACAAAGATAACTTACCAAAAAAAATTTCACTTATTTAACTGGGTAATACAAAGAATATAAAAAGATTAGGATTTAAATCTCTGTCCACTGACAGTACTTGTCTAAAGCCATATAAACAAAAGAACTGTTATAAAAAGACTTCATACTGAGTCCAAAGATATTTTATCTTTCATTGTATCTACATTAAAGAAAAACTCAATATAAGTTAAATATTACTTTCTACTCCCTCCAAACCAAATGGTAATAATCTGTGGGACATTTTAGAATCACAGGCAGCACTGGCAACATCACCAAGCCTTGGTATAAAGCCTAGATTGCTGCTTACTTTTTTTTTTAAAGATTTTATTTATTTATTTTTAGAAACAGGGGAAGGGAGGTAGAAAGAGAAGGAGGGTAACATAGATCAGTTGCCTCTGGCACACCCACAACTGGGGACCTGGCCCACAACCCAGGCATGTGCCTCCACAGGGAATCGAACCAGCATCCTTTCAGTTAGCAGGCCAGCACTAAATCCACTGAGCCATAACAGCCAGGGCTGCTGCTTACTTTTTATTCAACTTCATTGAGATATAACTGACATGTAACATTATGTAAGTTTGAAGTGTACAATGTGATGACTTGACACTCATAAATACTGCAAAATGATTACAATAAGGTTAGTTTACACATTCATCACCTCAACTTAATTACAATTTTTTGGTGTCATGAAAACATGTGAGATCTATAGATTTCTGCTTAACGAAGCAATGTACATACATTCACACTATGAAGAATCTCTTAAGAAAAACAGTGTAATGCTCCACAGCTCAACCGTAAAACAGAAATGCTAGCAAAATTATATGACTAAACCAAGAAATTAAAATAACAGTTGTGCAATAACTGTTAATTTTTATGAAAGCATTATTTCCAAGTGTCTCAACAGATAAATATAAAATTTACTAAATTTTATATTTAGTAAAATAAATTACCAGCAACTTATACCACAAAGTTTCTATTTTTCTCACAAGCTTACAAGTTTCTAGCAATCTTGGCTTAATAACAACAACAGTGGCAGAACACATTAAGGAAAAATGAATCATTTAAAAATTCAACACATATATTTGAAGAAAATTTGAGAGTAAGGTGGTTGAAACTACTTAAATCTAACTTGTACTATTACATAAAATCTTTACCTTATTCTAAAGTGAGAAATGGGGAGGAACACAGGGCTTTCTTTTCTAATATAAAACACAAATAGTAACATAAAGAGTGACTTAGGTACCTCATCCAAAAAAGCAGTGTTACTCAAAATGTGGTCTGCATACCAGTGCTTGTTACCGGTCTGAAATAAGTATTTTATTAATAGATCAATTGCTTTTTATGCATATTTTCAATAAATAATGTACAGCTTTGTATTTCTTTTCAATTTCCTCATGTTTTACTTATACTGTTATTTTTTTAATTTAATAATTTTATCTGATAAATCTATTAAAACCTGAGCTTTTATTTTTATCTTTCATTCACACTCCCATATTTCAGTTTTGTTTGGGTTTTGCTTTGGGTTTGTTTTTTTTTTATTGTCTTTGTTCAGTTCATGGTCACCAATCAACTGAAAATTTCTTGAAGCTGGTCCTTTACACCAGAGATGGTCTGAGAAGCACTGCAATATATTTTAACTTCCTCTAATTCTTGGTTTAAAAGAGTCCATTTAATTTTTATTACATAACATTTACTTTAAAGGGCAAATGGTATATGCTGTTGTATTAAAATGTTTACATATATTCATAAACACAGGGAGAAATTTTTTGATTACAAAAGAGTGCTGAGCTGATTAAATAAACAGTGAACTTAAATGCCAGTTTTTGTTTTTGTTTTGTGGTGGTGCCTGTCTTTCTAAGGATGAATTTTCTTCCAAAGACTTCACAAGGATCTGCATCAATTACCTTTTATAACTTTGATTATTTCTCTGAGAGAGGTTTCTATTTATTCATCTGTCAGTTGAATTTAAATGATTATGGTTCATCTGCCAGGCTCTGCAGGCCATCATGTAGGACCCAGCCATGAAATGATCTTGGATCCACTAGTCTCCACAAAAATATGTTGAATAAAAACTCGGGCATTGGAAAATTAACAGCTTCAGTTAAAATAAAAAACACATCCAAGTAGTAGGGGTTATTAAACTCCAGGCTACTCTGTTTTCAGATGCATTTTTTAATAAATAAATTAGAACATCATTTTATAATGAACAAAGCTTGCTATAATACCTTTAAAAATACATATATGAAAGATTTTTAAAACACTGCTTCTCCAGTTGCCTTAAAAAAATAAAATGCAGAAGATGAATTAATGTTATTTCTTGAGCAACCTACCATCCCTTGGAGACTATCTGAAATATATTTATCTTGCCATGTCATCTCAATGAACTCCTCCAAAAATGCTGGCCCTAAAGTTCTGCTGGACTGGAAAAAGAATTCAAGTAGACCCAAGTACAGCTCTGGCCTCCAACTTGCAATGGTTACCAGGACGTTTTTAGTTCAACTAGAAATGAAGCAACTTCTACTGCAACATCAGTTTTTGTTCAACTCAAAACACATTAAAGGTATGACCTACCCAATAAATAAAGAGTTCCAACAAATGACTAAAAAAGACAAAAAAGGCCTAATGGGCAAATCCCAGTTCACAGAAAAATTATACAACAGTTTAAACAGATCAAAAGATACTAAATCTCACTCAAAAGAAAGATGCAAAGTAAAACACTGAAATACCATTTTTTTAACTTGGATTGGCAAACATCCAAAAGTAAAGTAACAAAAAATCAGTAAGATAAAATTCATGTTATGAAGATATGAGAAACAGGAATTCTCATGCATTGCTAGTGGTAGCATAAAATAATACAACTCAACAATGGCAACTGGCAAAATCAAAAAAAATTACAAACACACAGAAGGATAGTCTATAATAATAAATCTATAAACCAACGATATATCTGGATGAAACTGGTTAAAAAGCAGCCACTGGAAAAAATGAGAACGTTCTTAATATATAAATATGGAATGACAGATCTTGAAGATATTTTGTAAGTAAAAAACACATAATACAGAATTATATGCAGTACCATATTTGAGGGAGGGGAAAAATGATACATATAAATATATATGCAAAGTACAAATCTGGAAAAACATACCAAAAAAAAAAAGATTAGTAATAGTCACCAGTAGTTATGGATAACTGATGAACAAAGGTGATATGGAAATTTTACTGTTCATCATTTTTGTACCTTGCAATTTTGAACAATCTCAATGTATTACTTATAAATATAATTTATATTTATTTATTTATTTATTTATTTATTTATTTATGGGAACACAAGATAACTAGCCAAGTCCAAGTTCCAAAATAAGTCAAGTCTGTGAGATCCCACTTAAAAACTGCAGTAAGAGGGGAAATGCCATATTCTGAAACTTCTCAACATTATTCCTACCTAGGGAAGGAAGAGACCAGGGGTATCAAACTCATTTTCACCGGGGAGCCACATCATCCTCACGGTTGCCTTTAAGGGCTGAATGTAATTTTAGGACTGCATAAATGCAATTACTCCTTAACTAGGAGCAAAGAGCTCTACATTTGGCCCTTTGAAGGCAACCTCAAGGTTGATGTGGCCCCCCGTGAAAATGAGTTTGACATCCCTGTAATAGACAAAAACATGGCCAATCAACATACTGGCCGGAGAGGTCTTTTGTTTTTGTTTTTCTGGATCTTGAATTTCTGGGGCCATACAAACTATAGGTAACCCAAATTAAAAACAAATAAATCATAGTTTTTGATCTCTACAGTTAAATAAAAAGTTAAAAGTAAATCATGACCATAGATTAACATCAAATATCCCAGTGATGCTTTGATCACATATGTAGTCATTATTGCAAATCACTATTTCAAACGGATAAAACATACAGTCACCAAAACAATGTCTAGCACTTCAGCTAAGCTTTGACATAACACTCAACACTAAGTGAAAGGCAATGCATAAACATGTTAGTTTCACAGAATAAAAATACAATTTTATAGATCCACTTTTATCATGTCTTTATTTCTCAATATGTCTGAATATAGACATTTTACAATTTCCTATCAGTGCTAATTTAAGATTAATTTTATTATTTCTAAAACACACTGGCAATCTGTCTATCCTCTTCCATAGTTGCTTGAAAAGTTAAACATAAAGTTAGCATATGACCCAGCAATTCCACTCCTAGGTAGAGAGACCCAAGAGAACTGAAAACATGTCCACACAAAAACTTGAACATGGACATTTAGAGCAGAATTATTCATAAGAGTCAAAAAGTGGAAACAACTCAAATGTCCATAAACTGGTCATGATTAAATATGATACATGCATACAAAGGAACATTACTTAACCATAAAAAGGAATGGAGTATGATACATACTATGGCATAAATGAACCTTGAAAACAATGAAAGAAATCAGACACAAAAAGCCACACGTTGCATATTTTCATTTATATGAAATGTCTATGGTAGACAAATACAGACAGACAGAAATTAGATTTGTGGTTCCCTAGGACTGGAAGGATGGAGGGGAGTTGGGGGGTAACGGCTAACAGGAGCAGGGTTTCCTTTGGGGGCAATAAAATGTTCCAAAATTGACTGTGGCAATGGTTGTAGCAATGTTTGCACAATTCTAAATGTACTAAATACCACTGAATTATACGCATTAAGTGGGCAAATTACATGATAAATAAATTAGCTATTAATAAAGCTGTTCAGGAATTTAAAAAACTTCTTACATCCCATAAATTATATCTTTACCCATAAGATACATCTTTTCCATCTTACCAAACCTAATTGGCTTCTTTCAATCCTCTGCTGGTAACCTTTGATTCTCTAGATCCCTCTGTTCTAGATCTCTGTTCTTGGCAGGCATTCCAATCTACTATCCTAGCTCTTCATGGCCCCTGTGACACCTCCCAACTTTGTCTTCTTATATGACTGGCAGGCAGCCTGTCCATGGACCTATTCTCACATGTCTCCTTCAGCAATCTTATCCACCACCAATCTTTCAAATTATACTCTCAGGAAATCAGATGATTCCTAACTCTTTATCTTCTGCCCCTTGAGCTCTAGCCACACGCCTGCATAGCTCAACCTGGATCTTCCTCACTCTTAGCCTGCCCAAAACAAATTCTCCTCTTCCCAGAAATCTAATTGTTTCCACATTACTCCTTATTTTTCTTAATGGCACCATCCTTTTCTAACTCGCCTTCAAGTCATCTTCAACTGCACCCAGTTTAGAAAACCTAGAGATTTCCCCCTCAAGCATTTAACTTCCTTTTCCTTACCGCCTTGACCTTATTCAGCTCACACACCTCTTAGCGTAAAGATTACAAAAACCATTTTAACTTTTTCCCTCAAGTCCAGGTTATCATAAAACACCGATCCACAAAAACCTGCCAAATAAGTATCATAAGAACAACCCCAATACTGTAAAAACAAACAGCAAGACAAAAGACATGAGGAGACAATATATAAAACAGGAAATATAAATGGATTCCAATATTAAGGAAAGAATATTCAAAGAAATAGAAACAAAAATGAAATATTCTAACTAGCACTGTATCTGCCACCAGAAACTGATATAACCATTTTTAAAAAACATGTTAGGATCAAGAGCCTTAAAATGTATCATTTGTTACATATTATCTTTCCAGAGATACTCTATGCATAAACCAGCCTATACAGACACAAGTAATAGTATCACAGATACCTCTAAGGAGAACTGGGAGACTGAGAAGAAATGGTAACAGGGAAACTTGATTTTCTCCCAATAACCTTTTGTACTTGAATTTTTTTTTTACTGGGTACTATACTACAAAGAGAACATTTAAATTAGCCATCTTTGAGACCACGGTAAATGTAATTAACTTGATTATCAAGGCCAGTAGAGAAACTCAGAATAAAACATCGCTTTTCCTCCAGAGACTTTCATAGCACTGATTTAAGGTCTAAATGTTGACCCCATTTCTCTCAAAAATCATTTTATTTTCCTATTGTATGCAATGATATTTTTCCCCTTTAAACTGTTTAGAAAACTATCACATGTCCTGTTTGCCCTCATGTGGAAAGACTAAGATTTACTTAGTCTTTTAGAAGGAATTGAAGGAGGAAGTTGTGTAATCCATCCCTCTTATAGAAGAGGGCTTTTACAGAAACCCAGCCCTTAAGCTATAGTAACTGTTGAATCAGGCAACATTTTGTTGCTCTTAACATCCTGACACTGAAGGTGGAATGCCCCGTTAAATTAACTGCGAACCATACTTCTTTTATTTTAAAAAAAACAAAAAAACATCGATTTATTTTTAGAGGGAAGGAAAAGGAGGGGGAAGGAAAGAAAGAGAAACATGAATTGGTTGCCTCTCGCATGCTCTCAGCCTGGGACGGTGCTGGCAACCCAAGCATGTGCCCTGACCAGGAGTTGATCCTGCAACCTTTCACTTTGTAGGACAATGCCCACCCTATTGAGGCATGCCAGTCAGGGCAGTTTTGTTTCTTAATTCTCACCAGAAGGCATGCTTATTGATTTTAGAGAGGGGAAGGGAGCAAGACGGATGGGAAGTGAGACAAGGACCAAACCCACAACCTAAGTATGAACCCTGACTGGAATTGAACCTGTGACCTTCCGATCAGGTTTACGGGACCACGCTCCAACCAACTGAGCCACATCTGACAAGGCCAAAACACACTATCTCATACTTATTTCATCTTGGACTAGTATTTCTGCTGAAGATAGCACAGGAAGAGCTCTTGAGACTGTGCTCCTGTTGCTGGCTAGTGCTGGCATCCTGGTTGCCAGGCAACACCTTTTAACATTTATCTAGCAGCTAGGAATGAGCAGCCAGAAGGGAAATAAAGGCAGGGCCCTCGCCATTGCAACCTAACAAAGAACTTAATACAAGAGGCTAAAAGCAAAGGAAGATGCACCTAACCTAAGATCCAGTAGTCCTGAGCCTGGTTCTCTAAGACTGCCAGGCATTCCAAACAAGATGGCGCAGGGGGGAAGCCCTTGGAAGTCTGTGCTTCATCTCCACTAGGTTCGGAAAAGGAAAACCTTGATACTATATTTATTCCAAGGCCTTGGAGGGGAAGGGGTCTGTCTAAAGTGCTCAGAGAAAACGCCCATGACACAACTTTGGTTAACTGCCTCCCCCAGTCACACATGTAGAATGAACGATTAGAGGCTGGAGCAAGATAAGAATTCAGGGGCTAATAGACCCCCACCTACGTTTTGGTAGTCATGTCTCCCGGGGCATAAAGCTGGTACTACCCTTACCTGTCAATCAATATGTAACATCTTCACCCCCATCTTGCTCTCTTCTCTGGACCAGTGGCTCTCTGCCCACAGGGCATTGCGAGGGAGGGCCTCTGGCCACCTGACTTCTGCCCACCGTTTTTGCCCACCCTGTTTTTAGTACCCCTGCTCTTGCCACCCTTGCTTTTGCTCTCCCATTAGAATTAAGCACTAATAAACTTCGTGTGCACACTAATAAGCTCACTGATGTGTAATTCTTTACTCTGTTGGTGAGAAGAACCAGGGTTTCTCCAGTAACACTTCAAGGACACCATTCAAGAAAGAGAAAACAAACTCCACGAAATGGAGAAAAAGGAAAAAAATATTGCAAATCATATGTCTGATAAGGAACTTATCAGGACTATGTAAAGACCTCACATCTTTAAAATAAAATTTTAAAAATTAAATTTAAAAATGGGCAAAGGAATTAAATGGACATTTCTCCAAAGATGTAAAAGGCCAGTAAGCACAGGAAAAGATGCTCAACATTATCAGCCATCAGGAAAATAGAAATCAAAAAAACAATGACATACCATTTCACGACCAACAGTATAACAATAATCAAAAAGACAAGTATTAACAAGAATATAGAGAAATCTGAATCCTCCTCGCCTGCTGGTACAGGTCACTTTTGAAAACATTTGGCAGTTCCTCAAAAGGTTAGTTACCACACGACCCAAAAATTCCACTCCTAGGTATACACCCCAGGGAACTGAAAACATATGTCCACACAAAAGCTTGTACATGGATGTTTATGGCAAAATTATTATTAATAATAGACAAAAAGTGGATACAACTCAGATGTCTATTACCAAATTGTGGCATATTCATATAATGGGATAATACTGAGCCATAAAAAGGAATGGATACTTACATAATACGTGGATTAACCTTGAAAACATTATGCTAAGTGAAAGAAGCCAGGCACAAAAGGGCACATATTATGTAGTTCCACATAATAAAGATTCCACACACAAAAAAGATTAGTGGTTGCCAGGGACTGAAGAAGTAAGGGGGGGGCGGAATTTAATGGGGAATGACTATAATGGATACAAAGTTTCTTTTGAAGGTGATAAAAATGTTCTGGAATTCCATAGTGAGGTGTGAACTTTGTGAATATACTAAAAAATTCACAATTTAAAATAATGGATTTTATTTTATGTAAATTGTATCTCAGGAAAAAAAAAAACCTAGCCACATAATGAGTGCAATGTACAAAAATTATGCTTTTTAGTTAACAGTCCTTCCTAGGAATTAATCTAGAAGATTGATTCCAGGACCTTCTTGTATAGCAAAAACCAAAGATGCTCAAGTCCCTTACAATGTACTATTTTTTTTCAAACATTTTCAATCTGTGGTTGTTGAATCTGCACACAGAATCAATGGATATGTATGAACTGTAATTGTATCTTATACACATACATTATGACCATAAGTAGAATAAGTAAGAAAGAAAGAAAGATCAAAGCCAGGGCTGGTGAGGCTCAGCATATTGAGCTGGCCTACAGACCAAAGGGCTGTGGGCTGGATTCCCAGTCAGGGCACACGCCTGGTTTGCATGACAGGTCCCAGTTGGGGGCCTGGGACAGGCAACAATCGATGTTTCTCTCAAACATTCGTGTGTTTCTCTCCGTCTTTCTCCCTCCTTTCCCCTCTAGAACTAAATAAATAAAACATTTGAAAATAAATAAATAAAAAAGCCAGGTTACTGGAACTACAGTTGATCTCTTAAAATACTACTGCATTTCCCAGACATTCTTTAATAAGCATGCACAGCTTCTTGGAAGTGGGGTGGGGGGGAAGCTTTATTTAAAACAAACTGGAAAGGAAATTATTAAACTCCTGAGTGTATATATTCCTTATCTTAATAGTCAACGATTTCAGTCACATGGTCCCCAAAATACCTTTTATTCCCCTCCCTTACAGAGCCCAGTCAAATTGAATTCCTTCCTTCCAGGAACAGGATGCCCTCTATTTCCAGGGCACCTACGGCTCCAGTTTTCCACCCTCCTCGACAACTGCTGCTGCTTCTCGGTCCTTTTATCCTCCTCTCCCTCCGCGTGGGGAGTAAATGCTAAGGTCCTGCGGCATTCTAACGAGGCCCTTATTACACGCGGGGCTCTTTGGCCCCAACCGGCCACGCAGGACTAGGGCGCTATGGTTGGCCGCATAGCAAAGGTCCCTGCGAGGCTCAGACTTGGAGAAACCCGCAGCCGGAGACTACAAAGTGGGTGAAAGACAGCGAGGACTCCCCACACACACCAACAGTCCCTGTCCTGCAGAGGGAATGTGGTTGCCAAACTGGAGCCAAGACTGGGAAGGCGGCCGGGGCGGGCCCCACGCGCGGAGGAGGGAACGAGGGACGTCCGGGATCCGCTCTTTCACCACCGCCCCAGGCAAGGGGCATCCTGCGCACCGCCCCCTCCCGGCCCTCGTGAGGAGGTCCCAACGACCGCACGGGGCCCAAACGGAGGAAGCGAAGCGGTGGCAGCGCGGAGAGCGTGAGAAAGAAGGACACTCACCCGCGTCAGCCGCGAGCCCTTACAGCACCGGAAGTAGTCACCGGCCCGTTGCCAGGGTGAGGAAGCGGGGTGACGTCCAGCCCAGCCGTTAGCATTGAGCGTTACCACGTGGCCGGAAGCCTGCGTTCTAGAGCTGCTCTGACTCCGCCCTCTGCTCCAGAGCGTTTCACCTGGTCATAGAGGTTCCCAGGGAACTCTGCCTGAAACCCTTGTTCTGAACTGCGCAGGCGTTATTATCTACGTCGTCCAGCCCCGACCCTCAGTGAGCCAGAAGATGTGTGACAGCATCTGATCCCAGTGGTTGGCCGCATAGCAAAGTGATAGGAAACAAGATTAAAGTAGCCACCATTTATTGAGCTGTCACCTGAAACCTTAATGTCATTAAGTCTTTGCAGGCCCCTTATACAGTAGGGGAAAAGGGTTCTTCCTAGATTTCATCTGGGAGGTGTGGGGGAGCCTTGCCCTAGGGAGAATGAAAGTGTGGGTGGCTTTTTATCATCTATCACCTAAAACCAAGACCCAGTAATAATGTAATCCCTTTATTATTTCCTTGTAACTATTAACAAGAATCGTTTACCGTATAAACTACCTTTAAACCTGCCTTAGGAAGCAAATTTAAAAGAATAAAGCCGTAGTTCTCCAAGTACTGTCCCCAGACCACAGCTTAATATCACTCGGGCTCCTACTAGAAATTTAAATTATTAGGCCTCACTTCAGACCTACTAAATCAGAAACTTTGAGTTTGGTACTCAACAACATACGTTAACAAGCCCTCCAAGTGATTATCGTGTGCCTAAATTTTGAGAGCCACAGAACTAGAGGGACTTTCTCTTTGCCCTACTTCTAGAGGTGGGATGGGAAGGGTGATGTGAGAAGCTCCACAGAAGTGAGGGAGCAATAATGAATTTGTGCCTCCAGCTATCAAGAATAAAAGAAAGGCAGTTGGGGGTAAGTAAGGGACCCTGGAATTTATTCCCATTCTGGTATTCCTAGATAAATATATATGTAAATTGTATGGGAAAGATTTCTTAACTGCTATTAGTCTCAAATTCATTTTAATAACTTTTGTATGATGTCATGTATTTTTCTGTTTATATTCTTCAATGTATTTTCCTGTTAATATTCTTCCCTATGGACGAAAGTAAAATGGTAGATAACGATATGAAGTTTTCTCAAAACTTAAAAATAGGTCTATCATATAATCCAGCAATTCCAATTCTGGGTATATACCTAAAGGAAATGAAAACAGGATTTCAATCAGATATATATGCATTCCTGTTTGTCACAGCATTATTCACAGTAGCCAATATATGGAATCTACCAAATATCTATCAATGGATGAGTAGATTTTTTCAATGTGGTATATAGGCAATGGGATATTATTATTAAATTATTATATTATTATTAAATGCCTTGAGACTGTGGCATTTCCTTCCATTTGTGACAACATGGATGGACCTTGAACACATTATACTAAGGTAAGTCAGACAGGGAAAGACAGAACTGTATGGTATCACTTATATGTAGAATCTAAAAAAGTTAGGTCTATAAAAAACAGAGTGAAATAGCTAGCAGTAACCAGGGGGTAAGGGAAATATTAATAAAAGTGATGATGTTCAAGGGTAACTGGCAGTAAATAAGCTATGGAGAGCTAATGCATAGTATAATGTATATAGACAATGATATTATACTATAATTATGAAATAGGATAAATATCACATTCAATTAGATAAGGTACTCCCTACCCTTCCCCAAAATTACTTTTTCTTCTGCAATTTTTAAAACCTTGAGCAAGACAAACAAACCAACCAGAGATTACTTGACTCTCCTTTCAAGCTCTGATGACAACAAACACATTATCTTCTGAACCCTGACAAAGACCAGCAAGGTTATAGGAAGCCCAGTCACCATCTCTGTTTTTATTCTTGTAGATTGTCTGTCCATCCATCTGTCTGCCAGTATCTGGCCAGCTCTGTCATCCATCCTGATTCATAGGGCTGTATAAATGTTTCCTGAGCAGCAAACTGTCCTAGCCATTTCGGGTTGCTTAAGTTAGCACCTTTGTCCGCATTTGCCTACCTTATTTTAATACGTAACAATCCCTCACTCTCTCATAAACTTTTTGTGAAAATTAAATGAAACTTACGGAATTAAACCACTGTCAGCTGCTCAATCGCCTTTCACTGACAACTTTGTTGTATTTTTTCTAGCAGCTTTATTGAGGTATATTTAATATATTTTAAAAGCACATATTTAATGTATACATTTTTCTCAGCTTGTACATATGTATACCCCTTTGATACTGTCCTCACAATTGAGGCAATAAGAATATCCATCATCTCCAAAAGATTCCTTGTGTCCCTTTGTTGTTTTTGGGGGGGCGTGGAGGTGGGTAAGAAAACTTAACATGAGATCTACCTTCACGAGTTCTACCTTTTCAACAAGCTTTTAAGTACACAACACCATATTGCTAACTACAGACCCTATGTTGTATGGCAAATCTCTGGAACTTTTCATTTTGTATAACTATAACTTAGACCCATTGAACAACACTTCCCCATCTCCCCTTCACCCACTCCCTGGAAATCACCGTTCTATTCTCTGATTCTGTGACTTTAATTATTTTAATACCTTATATAACTGGAATCATTCAGTATTTGTCCTTCTATTACTGGCTTATTTCACTTACTGCAGTGTCCTCTCTGTCACATAGGGCAGGATTTCCTTTTTTTAAGTCTGAAAAATATTCTCTTGTATGTATATACCACATTTTCTTTATCCAGTGGATAACTGCACTGTTTTCATATCTTGGCTATTGTGAATAATGCTACAATGAACATGGGAATGAAGCTATTTCTTCCAGATCGAGATTTTAATACTTTCAGATAAATATTCAGGAACGAGATTGCTGGATCATCACATCCCCCTTCTAGTCACCACTGATTCATTCCCTGCTTTATCTGTCAACTGCACGTAGCTCCTGCTAATCTTCCACCATTTACTACTATTTATTTTGACTATTGATCATCTCTCCTGTAGGGTCAACTCCACAAGTACAGGGACTGCAAAAGAAAAAAAATGTATTGATATTTAACATAGAAACAGATTGATGGCTCTGCAAAGTGAACGTGCTGTAGGATTACTCAGGCCAAGTGAAAGAAATCACGACCTTTCCCCAGGTTTTTGAACTTCATGTAAAAACCTGTGAACTCTAGGAACTCTATTATGAGTACACTACGAACTCTAGTATGTTCATCAATATGCTTTGAGATTAGTCCATATTGTATATTCAAATTAATCTGTGGTATTTCATCATGTAAAATATTCCATTCCACTGTTAATGGTAATTGGGCTGCTTTTCAGTTGGGCCTGTTATGGATTGAATTGTGTTCCCCCAAAATGACATGCTGAAATACTAACCACTGGTAATATGAATGTAATCTTATTTAGAGATAGGGTCTTTGCAATGTAATCAAGTTAAGATGAGGTTGTTAAGGTGAGCCCTTAATTCAGTATGACTGGTGTCCTTAAAAGAAGAAAACATGGCCCTGGCTGGTATGGTTCAGTGGATTGAGTGCCAGGCTGCGAATCAAAGGGTCATCGGTTCTATTCCCAATCTAGGGCACCAGCCTGTGGGCCAGATCCCCAGTAGAGAGTGCACAAGACACAACCACACATTGATGTTTCTCTCCTCTTTCTCCCTCCCTTCCCCTCTCTAAAAATAAATAAATAAAATCTATTTTTAAAAAAGAAGAAAATCTGGACACAGATACAGACAGACACACAAAGAGAGAACACCATGTGACAACAGAGGCAGAGATTGGAGTGATACTGCTCCAAGCCAAGGAATTTCAAGGATTGAAGGACACCACCAGAGGCTAGGAAGAGGCAAGGAAGGTTACTACCTGAGGTCTGAGAGCGAGCATGGCCCTGCTGACACCTTGATTATGAACTTCTCACCTCCAGAACTGAGAGAGAATGGATTTCTTTTGTTTCCAGCCACCCAGTTTGTGGTACTCGATTGTGGCAGTCCTAAGAAACTAATCCAGGCTATTACAAATAGTATTTTCTGTGACTATTTTAGTATATGTCTTTTGTTATACCCATTCACACATTTTGTACCCTCACAGTTCTAATGCTGCCTGGGCTCCGCTGAGCAGTTTCCATTTGGGGTCTCTCGTGTAGTTGTAGTTACATAGCAGCTGGAGCTAGAGTCACCAGAAGCCTTGTTCACTCACATGCATGATATGCCTGGGCTCCTGTAGCTGGAATAGCCTGGAATAGTTGGGATCTTTCCATCTCTCCATGAAGCCTCTCCATGTGACTTGGACTCCCTCATAGCATGGAGGTCACAATGTTGTTGGACTTCTTACATATCAGCTGACTTTCCCAAGGATGAGCATTCGAAGAAAAAGAAAGTGGACACTGCCAGTTCTCTTAAATTAGGCCCACAACTAGCAGAGTGCCACTTAAACCACAGAAAGGCCAGTCAAAGACCAGATAAGAGTTAAAAGGGTATGTACTCTCTCCACCTCTTTTTGGGCAGAATGGCACTCGTCTGTAGGGAGAGGAAGAATTGGTGGTAGCATTCCTCGGGACAAACTGCCACACGCAGTAAGGGTTCAATGGCTGCATATGACCAAGACCTCCTTTGGTTAAGTAAAACAATAAAACTTAAAAGAAGAATTTGTTAAAAGGATGGGATAGCTCACAGAGGCAATGGGAAAACTTCCAGAAAAGATAAGAACCAGAGAAGTTCTAGTTTCCTAACAAGTACTAATGGACAAGCCTTCCTAGGTACAACCACGGCATGAATCAGCTTCCTCTATCTCTGGTGCTTATGTCCTTCTGTTCAAAATTCAAATTCCAGAGTGAAAAAAAAAATGTATATATGGCTTCAATTGGATCATGTGTTCACACCCTGTCTGAGACAAGGCAAGATCCTTACATTTATAATCCCACTAAAACTGCATAAAATGGAAGAAGGAAATAGACACTCTTCTAAGAGTAAGGGACGTGAAAGCTAGGCTGCACGCACAATAGGTACCCATTGTCCGGGGTACTTGGGGTGTAATGTTGCCTAAAATAAGAGGATCTTCCCCCTTTCTATACTTTTCTTAATATCTGCCTATCTTACACCTTCTATTTCTGTGAATTCAACGCAGTCTTAGCAAACTTAAAACATATCCTTTGTTTGGAATTACCAACCCTTATTATTTTGTATAGTTTAGAACCAATAACATCTCTCTATCCTTTATAATCTTTATAAAGAACAGTACACCTGACAGTATTTGGAAGAACAGTGAGGTTATTGAGCACCTCTTCCAATGTTTCTCTTAAATGTAAAGATGACATTGAAGGAAAGAAATTTGTATATTAAGCTCCTTTTTTTTTTACTTCTTATTATGAAAGTTTTCAAAGATGTGCAAAAGTAGAGAGGATAGTATAATGAAATTCCTATTCTAATCACCAGTTAATCTACTTTATCTGGATTTATTCTGGCTATTCATACTTTTTCAGCAGATGCCTCTGGTATCCCTACTGCATCTTCTAGGCCGCCTCTGATTTCATCACTGACAGGGACCTTCCCTGTGTTCTCTTCAGCCTTAATGCCTCAAAAGCACAGCCTGGAAGTTAATACACACCCCAGGGGCAACCCGCAGTGCTCCAGACCTCTGTCCTTTGGATTCTTTATGAAAGGTATCTTTGAAACTTCTTAGCGTCCTCTGGGGTACTGAGTCCTGGCTTGCCTACAGCAGCAACTGATGAAGCTACTTCACATTGCTTTTTCCTCTTCCCTGCTTTATTCTTCATAGTCCCTCACTTCCGTTGCCCACAACCACCTTTCAGAAAGTTTCTTGCACCTAAGTTTCTGATTCAGGGTCCATATTCAGGGGAGCCCAAACTAAGACTGGCATCCTTTATCCTGTTATATCTTTTGATTGCCATCAAAGTGTCATATTAATTCACATGAGACTTATTTTGCAGGCAGGACTCAAAATGTTTTTCAAGATGCTGCCCAATGTGGCTAACAGCTGTAAAGAAATTAGGAGCAGCATAATTCTGTTTCTCTATAAAAATTTAAAGTCATGTTGTCTTCCAATATTCTTGCTCAACTAAAAGGGAAGGAAGGAAGGAAGGAAGGAAGGAAGGAAGGAAGGAAGGAAGGAAGGAAGGAAGGAAGGAAGGAGAGGGCAGGAAAGGGGAGGGCAGAGCAGGGGAAGGGAAGTGAATGACCTATTTTTTCTCCCAGTTTTTACTACAGAATTAAAGTATGCTTTAGGCATTGAACATAAATAATTTCACCCACCCTATCTGAATTCAGAGCTTTACTTTCAAATCCCAGACTACAATTTTCTAACCCATGAGTACCCTTAGGATATGTTAGCAAGTGAGTTGGCTGTCAGCGCCTTGAGACCTGGGAGCACACCCAGGCCCCCAGGCAAGCCGGGCCCAAGGGTCAGAGGACAGCACTAGTGTCTCTAATGGGAAACAGATGCTCCCTGCTGTTGTCTGCCATCAGCCTGCTAACCAACTGTTTTCAGCTCGGGCTCCTTATGGACCAATCCAGCTGTGTAAACACACTTTTATCCACAAGCTGACTGTGGGGGCAGCCAACAGAACTGTCGTCTTTTCTGTCAGAAGAGCCTGCCGATGTTGAATCCAAGGCTTAACTCATTAGAATAACAATTGAGCAAAGGTAGATTTTTTTTCTTTTCCTTTCTTTGTAATTTTTAGCCTCTATTTTCTTTGCTATCAAGATGCCTGGGTGGTATTAGCTGATGGTTAATCTATTGAGAGTTGAGGGCAAAGGAGATCTTTGAAATAAGAAGGGTTTAAAGAGAGATGAAGAGGCAGATCCGAACATTTGAGTTCTAGATGGAATGACGTGCCCTTGAGAACATCACTTAACCTTTTGAGACCTCTTTTTCCTCTATCTGTGAAATGAAGGAGTTAGACTAGTTCATCTCTAAAGAGCTTTCCCATTACTAACATTTTAAGTAATTTGTTATTTTCATGGCTTTTTACTATATTCTTTCACTTGAGAAACATTTTCTGAGCATCTGTTACGTGCACAGCAGTCTCATTGGCACTTACAAAATATTAGCACTAGGAGATTCCTTAGAGAGTCCAGGCTGTGGTAGACATCTGTTTTCTTTTCTCTCTCCAGCATCCCTTTTTTTTTTCCTTCTGGTAATTATGTCCCTTGGACTATGGAGACTGATCCCCACCCCCATTTTATGTGGCTTTGCTGATTCTTTCAGTCTAATTGTCTTGGCAGCCTGGCCCAGGTATGAGCATGTGATCCAGGTCTAGCTACCCTCCCTGGGGTTAAGTCTAAGCTCATGACTCATTCCAGGCCAATACATATTCTTCCCTGGAAACAGGAAATTTTGGACAGAGGATCCTCTTTTACATGTGGGGTTACTACATTGGAAAGAAGCATAATCTGTGGCCATCCTCTTCCCTGTACGTGGAGAAAGTCCATTTGAAGTTGGAAAAACTAACGCGAGCATATAAAGAGAAGCAGAGTCAAGAAATGCAGAGAAATTTCAAATGGTCTGGTTTGAATGCCCCTCCCTCCTGGTTACCGGT
Organism: Carollia perspicillata; assembly: GCA_004027735.1. NCBI lineage: Eukaryota > Metazoa > Chordata > Mammalia > Chiroptera > Phyllostomidae > Carollia > Carollia perspicillata. Next base: position 8,878 of record PVKM010014886.1, on the reverse strand, counting down.
GCCAATCTCTCTCTCTCTCCCTCTCTCCCTCCCTCCTAGTGTAAGATGGCTTTCTGTCACTTCCAACCAAGAGAATCCTGACCGACTAATAAACAGCCAAACTATTTTTTAAATATAATTACCACAGTATTTAGGAATTGCCCAAGATTACATGGCTAGTGAATAGCAAGCTGTGACCCAATTATAGATCTCCTGATTTCCAAACCAATTCTTTTTTTTTTTGCTTCCAATCTTTGTGATAAAAATTATCAAACATACAGAAAACTTGAAAAATTAAACAGCAAGCACCTGTTTATGTACTACTTAGATTCTACCTTTTACATTTAACCCTACTTGTTTTTTCACATATCTAGCCTTTTTTCTACCCAGGCATAAACATCTAATTTTTTTAAATGAATTTCAGGGTAAATTGCAACCAGTTCTCTTTTTGTTCTGCCACACCTCACTTTTGATAGGTATGGTGTTGTGTTGGATGGGCCTTGGATGGGCAGGCTAGCTTGTCCATATGCATGTATGAGGGTGCCTCACGGTACAGAATAGAGCCAGGAAAGGGAAAGGAAAGCGGTTGGGCCGTGGGTCAGGAGCCCCCATAAATGAGTGGTGAGTCTAGAAGAGACCCACGAGAAATAAGTAAAAACATAAGTGAACAAATTAATTTTTGTTGGTTTTGAGTGTCATGAAGAAACAAAAGTCAGAGTAATGTCATAGTGCACTTTTCTGTGTCAGGGAAAACAATGATTAGGAAAACTTCGTAGAAGAAGGGACTTGGATTATACCTCGATGAAGAAAGGAACCAAGATCTGGAGGAACAAGATCTGGGGAGACGGAAAGACCCATACAAAAGCCCCAGGGTGCTCTAGTAACAGAAAGAAGCTTGGCAAAGCATCCTCTATCTCCTCCACACCATCATCAACATCCTCATCTCATGATAGGAAGTATATGTGCTATATTTAATAATCAGTTACTGCAGCTTCTAAGTGACTTGAATTATTACATCTTATTTGTAACTCTGTTGGCCAAATGTTATCTCAGTAACTCTGCCAGTCACTTTTTAGACAAAGAGAAACAGCTCCAAGAGTATTTTGACACACAGAAGCCCATAAGCCTACAGAAACAAGCTGGTCTAAACAGGAACATGTTGGTCTTTCACAATTCCGCTGGCCCAAAGAACGGGCTCAAATTACATCCCAAATAACTCATGGCTTCTTATGCTGCTCTTTCAACACTGTAATTGGCAGGCCCTTAGCCAAAAAAATTGTTAGTTTATCTTGTGTAAATGGCTTAAATATGTGTTTTAACATTAAAATGATCCAAAACCAACACTTTGCATTACTTTCAAGTGCCTTTTTGACCTGCCCTCAGTGGAAACCAGATTAACTTAAAACTTTATAAGTGAAATGTCTTAATCTTCCGAGGGACCATTCTGCCCTCCATGGTTCCAGATCATGAGGAGATGGCCCTCTTCGGTTTATTTTATTTTTCAGTTATTTTCTTCTTTAATTGTTGAGCTATTTGTTCAGAAATGAGCCAGAGAACATATGCTTCAAGTTTTACTTTTATGGTTTTCTAACCATGCCATGAATAATACCCAAAACATTAATATTAAACCAAATTAATACCATAACCAATAAGGAGGACATTTGAATCTAGTATGTGGTCAGCTGCATTTTTCTAGTACAGTAGAATTGGACTGGAAAAGTCCAAAATACCCTTAGAAACAACCAAATGGAATTTTTTAAATACAGAAATTATATAGGCCATGGTCTTTTAAAGCTATATTTACCACTCGAAAATACTATTTCCTAGGAGCAAAGACATGTTTATTAAAGACAAATGCATCTCAAGTAAAGAGGTGTCTCCAAATTCTCAAAATGTGAATTTTTGCACAGACCAAAATGGACACATGGTCACCTTGCAGCCTATTTCTGCAGTTATACACCTGGAAGAAGCTGTGGTCATCATTGCTGGGGCTCCACCTAGTTCCCCAAAGATTTCTTTGCCCATTTCTGTGCCCCTCCCTTGGCTTCTCTGTTTTTGCTTATAACAGCCTGTGGCTCTCTTTGGAGGCCGTCCTTTGGGCTGCTGGAGCCACTCTGTCCATTTGGCTGAGAGCTGAAAGTACCTAGGAGTTCACATCCTTCCTTGGGTGGCCTTTGGCCAACAAGTGACTTGTACTGGAATATCAAAGCCCCACCTCCCTTTCCTTGAAACAGTACAAATTCTGAGGTATAGTTTGGACCCCAGAACCTCCCCATGGCATCACATCCAGTCTGGTGCTCTGCCCTAAATCATCCCTTTGCCTGGCTTCCTCCTCCTCCCCATCATCCTGTCGCTCCTTCTCCTGTACCTGTCTCCTCAGAAGTCCTTCCTTAGCATATTACATGCACAGGGCCTGCTTCTGAAGAGCCCCCTCTAAGACCTGAGAGCAAGTTCATCTGCTCCAGTCAACTCATTTCACAGACAATCCAATCTGACAAGTATTTACTGAGGCCTACTATGTGCTTGGCACAGTTAGGCACAGAGAAGTGGATCTCTAGGAAAGTGGAAAACAGAGTCTTCTGACCCAGGGCCCACAATATCTTCCATCAGGCCCTGTTTGAGAATCTAGGAGAAGGTGTTACTGATGCCAAAGGCATGAATTCATGTATTATTCATGCAGTGTTTATTTGTACATTATTAACTCACCAACATTCATGGAAACTGGGAAAGAAAGAAACCCAATGAAGATGGATTGGAAAGTTACATAAATTATCTAAACCAGTGGAAAGCAGGCAAAAAGAAAAAAATATCTGAGTTTACCAAGTCCAATGGCATTTACTGAGAAACTCTGAAACATTATTATTTCATTATTAGTATAATTTTCTCCTAGTCTCTATTCTTATCTCTAAGGTATGCAAATATAAAACATAATGACAAATAGGAAACTGTAGTCTTATTTGCCGCAAGGGATCCTAAATGTTCCTGTGGTGAGCTGCCAGTAAAAGACACCTCTAATCCCACTCTACTTTTTAATTCTCCTGCCAATGAGTATTTCCTGACTGTTGGCCAGGGGTACTTCCTCATTTTCCATCAGTCATATTACACTTTTGCACAGATCCTGGGTACTCAACACTTTGAATTGCCAGTGAGAAACATGGACAAAAGGGTGGCCGTCTGGGCTGGTCCTGTTTTATTCTAGAACTCATTTCTAAACAAATAAACAAAAAAACTGTCGTGATTCAGATCTGTAAGAAGCAGAATAATGCCTCTCCCACACTCCACAAAGATGATTATGTACTAATCTCCAAAACCTTTGAATATGTTGTTGTACAAGACAAAGGGGAATTACAGTTGCATGTGGACTTAAGATTGCTAATTGGCTGATTTTAAAATAGATTATCCTAGATTTCCTATTTGGCCACAGCATGATTAAATGTGGAAGAGGGAACAAGAAACTTCAGCATGCAGGTAATGTTATGTGAGAAAGGCTTGAATCACCATTGCTGACTTTGCAGATGGATGTGGGGCCCTGGGCCAAAGCATGTTAGCAGCCTCCAGAAGCTAAAAAAGGCAAGTTTGTGGTTATTTGTTATAGCAACAATAGGGAACCGATTCCATTTGCATTTTAGATCCATTGCTGCTTCTGAAGAAACTGCAAGACCTTCTCATGTGTTACAACCATAATGCATTTGCTATTCACTCAATTTTGTCTCACATAACCTGTATTTAGAATGTCTTGCCATTCATTTTGGCTATCATCAGAGTCTTCTGTATTTTTCCCACCCCTCTGTGTACTGAACTTGACTGCAGTCATGTTTCAAGTCCCATCAGTTTTTTCTGGCCTCCATACAAAACTAACACTAACAACAGTGAATATTTTCAAGCTTAGAAGTGTTAGTTCCCCTTGCAATTTTCAGTTTGGGATGTTCAGCTTCCTTTTTTGTTTCCCCTTCCACTTTTATATTCTTTTTAATTTGAGATTTTGAAGATACGATGTTCAGTGATGATAGCAATAATAATGAAATCCATATGGGTTTATGACAACTAGAAGAAAATTTCCAGCTCCTCTGGACAAGATACATTAAGATCAAAGACACAGAGTGATGACGTCAGTATCACTGAGGCCCCAAATAACTCCACATGCATTTACTCTTGCAGTAATTTATTCATGTATTCATTCAATTGAACATTAACAAATACTTATTGAGTGCTGACCATGTGCCAGAAACTGCTCTAGGGGCTGGGGATTCATTGTGACAGAGATCTCTGCCCTTATGAAACTTATATTCTAGTGCAGGGAAGCAGGCAAAACTAGATAGGTAAGTAATACAATATGTTGAAGATGGTAAGTGCAATGAAAAAAAAAGGAGAACATGTAAAATGGAATAGTGACACTGTGATTTAATTTGGGTGGACAAGGTAAGCTTCACTTTAAAAAGTGACTTTTTTGAAAAGACAAAGAAATTGAGGGACCTAGCCACTTTAGACAAAGGTAACAACCAGTTCAATAGCTACGAGGCAAGAGCAAGCCTGAGCATCCAAGGAACAATAAGGCTAGTGTAGCTGAAGCGGGACCAAATGGGGAGAGAATTAAATGAGACAGAGAGGCAATTGAAGGAAAGGACTTGGACTTTGAACAAAGTAGGGAGCTAGGATTCTGCGCCTAATTACAATGTGTGGGATTTTTCCTCACACCAATCAATTCTTTAACACCAGCCCAGTGTCTTACAATTCAACTCAATTCTGACACTATCTATGTGATGTTAGTGTCAGATCCTATAGGTTAAGGGCTCGGTTCCTCAAGACTGCCCCTCCCTCCACTTTTTCAGATGCCAATCACAAGTCTGGGTGGTCACCTGTGCTTCTGATGCAATGTCTACAGATTGGAAGTTTCAACATTTGCCTTTCCCTTGAGTTTAATTAATTTGATACAACGTCTCGCAAACATTTTATTTACTAGATTACTGGTTTATTATAAAAGGATATAACTCAGGAACAGCTAGATGTAAGGGATCCATAGTACAAAGTGTGGAGAATGGGTGCAGAGCTTTCATGTCCTCTCTGAATGGGCCACTCTTTCCAAATCTCCACATGTTCACCAACCTGGAAGCTCTCTGAACCCTGTACTTTCGGGCTTTCATGGAGCTTCATTACATAGGCATAACTGATTAACTCATTGTCCATTGACAATTGAAGCTAACCCCCGGAGTTCAGAGAATGGGACTGAAACTTGAGCCCTCTAATGACATGGTTTGTTCCCCTGGCAATCAGCCCCCATCCTTAGGTGCCTTCCAAAAGTTACCTGGTTAACATAAAAGACACCTTTACCCCACTCATCACTTAGTTAACTTCAAGAGTTTTAGGAGCTCTGTGCCAGGAACAGATGAAGACCAAATATATTTCTCATTAGAAATCACAATTATTTGGCTTTAAGACCAAGAGCAAGGTGATCTTATTACATTTTAGAGGGATTTTTTTCTAATGGCTGAAAATTGACTGTAGAAGAGAAATTTTTAGTAATCTAGGTGAAGGATGATGGTGACAGCTCAGGGTGCTGGCATTGGATGTGTGTGGTAAGATGTGGTCAGATTCTGGTTGTGTTTTGAAGGTCGATCAAACATGATTTTGTGTTAGGCTGCATGTGTATTATATGAGAAAGAGAGGGATAAAAGATGACTCCAAGCTTCTTGGTCTTAGCAACTGGAAGAAGGATGGCAGTTTCAATCATTGCAATGTGGAAGAGTGTGGATGGAAGATTCTTTGTGGGTAGGGGAAAATCAGAAAGTCATGTTGGGATATGTTAACTTTGATATACCTGGTAAATATCCAGGTGGCTCTTTTGGCTTGGCAGTTTGATGTATGACTTTAGAGTTTAGGAGACATTTCTAAGTTGGAAATATATATTTGAGAGTCATAAACATATAGTTCATATTTAAAGCATAAGCATAAAAATGAGATCACCTAAAAGAGTAGGTGTAGATAAACAAGAGACATGGTCAAGAATTGAGCTCTACAGCCTTCAACATTAAAGGCCAGGGACATGAGGAAGAGCCCACAAAGAAGGCTGAGGAGAAGTTGGTGGGGTAAGAGGAAAACCAGTACAGTGTGAGACCTGAAAGCCAAGCGAGGAAGTGTTCCCAGAAAGAGGGAGTGATCAATTAAGATACAGATTAGGAGTTATTTATTAGATTTAGCAGCCTGAAGGTCACTGGTTGACCTTGACTGGAGTAGTGTCTTGGAGTGTTCGTGGCAAATCCTACTCTGAGTAAGTTTAAAGGAGACTGGGAGGAAAATGTGGACAGCTTTTTCAAAGAGTTTTATTTATCAAAACGTAAGTGAAGCAAATAACAAAGCTATAGCAAGAGAAATGAGGTCAAGGGAATGTTTGCTTTACAGTGGGAAAAGTGACAGCATGAATAAGTGTGCTGATGGAAATGATCCGATAGAGAGGGAGAAATTGATAACATTGGAGCAGAGGGAAAAATTGTTGGAGCTCTGATCTTGAGGAGTCAAAAGAAAGGATGGTCTATGGCAGCTTTAGTGTAAGTCAGAATCCCCTAGAGGGCCTGTCAACACACAGAGTGCTGAGTCCCACTACCAGAGCTTCTGTTTCAGTGGGTCTGAGATGGACTCTAAGAATTTGCATTTCTGAGTTCCCAGATAATGCTGAGGCTGCTGATTTGGGTGCCTCACTTTGCAAACCACTGGTATATTGGGAAAAGTGTTGCTGACTCTAAGTAGGAGTCATCCATTAATATGTAGTAACAGATTCATTCATTAAAGTAGTTACACTGAAGGGTTTATTTTGGAAAGATGTAGTCAAGAGGACAAAAACTGTGAACACAGCCAATCTCTGTGTTAGGCGGTATGATTTACCAAGAGCCTGGCAGTGCTTCTGAGGAGAAGTCACTCAGGATAACTCTAACTCTGCAAACATTCTACCTTCACCTCCATACTAGCCAGGCCATTTTTTTCTGATGTCCAGTCAAGCAGAAACACTTGGTTCACATAATCACTCAGTTTACATGATTGGAACGCCTCAGCAGCCTGTCCTGGCTGAGTTTCGGCAACATTCTTGGGAGTCCCAGGTGCATCACACCCCCTGCTCGCTCTTTCCAGTGCATGTTCCATAACATCGCAAAAGAGCCTAAATGTGATTGTGTTGTTTTGCTGGCCAGCATTTGGAATCATGACTACCTGGGGGCTGAGCCAAAAACCTCAAGAAGCCTAAATCTTGTACTTTTTTTTTGTTCTTATTACAAGGTTCATTGCTTGCCAGGAATGGCCACTTGCAATCAATCTTTCCACAAAGTTTCTTTTTTCTTTTGTTTTCTTTTTTCTCATTCAGAAGATGGATAAGGCAATATATAATCAGAAGGTACAGCAGTAACTTCCTTCTGTATAGCTGTTTTGGGTTCAAAAACCTTTTCTTTTTTTAAAAAAATTGTTGTTCAATTACAGTTGTCCAAAAACCTTTTCTTATTCAATTTATTATGCCCATTTTTAACATGAGGAAACTGGAGCTCACAGAGAGTAAGCCAGGACTTCAGGTCTTTGATTTTTAATTTTTTTTTACATGCAGTACTCTGTAAGTTTAAGGTATACAGCATAATGACTTGAATTACAGATACTGTGAAATGATTACCAACAATAACAAAAGTTTAATTAATATCCATCATCATATATGGATATACAAAAGGGGAGAAGAAAAAAGTTTGTTTGATGAGAACTTTTAGGATATACTCTCTTAGTAACTTTCAAGTATACCGTACATACACGATACAACAGTATTAACTACAGTCATCATGTTAGACATTCCATCCCTAGTACGTACCTGTAAGTAGAAGTTTGTACCAATTCCCCCACCTGCGATTCCCGCTTCAGCTCTGGTAACCACAAACATGATCTCTTTTTTTAAGGACTTCTGGGTTTGGGTTTTTTTTTTAGGTTCCACATATAAGTGAGATCATACAGTATTTGTCTTTCTCTGTCTGTTCTTTCACTTAGCATAATGCCCTCAAGGTCCATTCGGTTTGTCCCAAATGACAGGATTTCCTTCTTTTGTGTTTGACTAGTTTCCTCTGTGTGTGTGTGTGTGTGTGTGTGTGTGTGTGTTGTTGCTGTTGTTTCTATGTCTTGGCTGTTATAAATAAAGCTGCAATGAACATGTGGATGCTGATATCCCTTTGACATAGTAATTTTGTTTTCTTCAGAAACCAGAGAGTGGAATTACTGTATCATATGATAGTTCTATTCTTAGTTTATTGAGAAAACTCCCTACAAAAACATTATCATTTGAATCATTCCTTTGAGGCCCAATGCTGATTACCAGTTTGGTCCTACCACTGGTTTAAGTCAAAGCCCCACTTATAAAGGTATACCAGACTTCTTGTATTAAACAAATCTGATTATAAGGGACCATTCCTCATGGCGTGGGGAATATAGACCAGCCCCTGACTGGAAAACCAACCAGGACCGAGGTCGGCACACAAGACCCACACCCACAGATAGGTTTTCCTGTGCGGAATCAGGCCTGCATTGTACCTAGGCTGCTTTGAGGCTTGGTTTTGCTAAAACTCCCTCACCCTGAATTGAGGCACAAAAGTTCACTGCATATCTTTAAAAAAACTTCCTAAAATCTATGCTCAGCCTCCCAAGGATGAGTGTAACCACTTCAACCACTTTTTCCTTTTCATTAGCAAACGTCCTTTTTCTTTGTAGTAATTAGCAACTTCTTCTCCTTTTCTGTAAACGGTAATCACCTACAGCAAACTTGTGCATAGTAAATAAGGACCATCCTCGATATAATGCACCCAGGAAAGCAATAAAAGCCTGTAGGGGCAGGAGTCTGCGCCCTCTCTCACTCAGAACTCTCACTCAGAAAAGGGACGGGCCATGC
>PVKM010014885.1:0-28505 GCA_004027735.1 Carollia perspicillata | reverse complement strand
TGCCCACGTGGGGACAGAGAGTGAAGTGGAGCAGGAGCCAGAAGAGCGAGCCTCCCTCAGTGAGAAAGAGAGGCGGAACGAGGAGGTGAACGAGAGGGACAACTGCTCTGCCTCCAGCATCTCTTCCTCCAGCAGCACCTTAGAGAGGGAGGAGAAGGAGGACAAGCTCTCCAGGGACAGGGGAACTGGTAATGAAGCCTCTTTTCTCCATAAACATTCCAAGGAACCCTGGGGTAGGGGACCTTGTGTGCTGGCCTCTGAGGTGACTTGCTGGCTCAGCTCATTCACGGGGCTGTGTCACCCGGGCTCTGGAGGTGAGGAATGTGACCACACTGTCAGCCAGCCAGCAGCTTCCTGCCCCGTGGAAGCGGGTAGTGGCGGTGGGGGGCAGGGCGTCCCCACATCCTCTGTCGGGCTGTTACATCATCACTTCCACAGGTGGGATAGGGCCCGATATTGAGGGCCACAGAGGACTTCTCCTGAGGAGTCAGCCCCAAATTCCTCATTTCCTTCTAGTTGTTTATAGAAAGTGTAGCTTCTTTCTGATTTAAATTTAGAGACATGTCATATTGTTATCTACTCACTTGAAAGAGTTTTTTTAAATGAAGGTATGACTGAACATTTCAGACCAGTGCAAATTTGTTTAAAAAGAATCAAATGAGGACTTCCAAAAACTGGTAATTCACACTGTGCTGAGGTCCATTTGATGTGCTCTACTGGAACAGACAAAGTTTAAGTAATTTTCTACAATATACTCAGGGCCATGTTTTTCTTTGGTGTAAAGTACATGCCCTTCCTTATGGAATTACATCTTTTTGGCATTGTATTTGATATTCAGTTCACCTATGCAATGGTGACTTTATGATTAGGGATTAAATGAGATGTTAGTCCTCCACAGGGACGTGAGCAGGAAGCCCATGCTTGTCCTGTTAAGTCACAGATTTAGAATACATTGTCTCTGAAGCATGGATGAGTGAATGAAAATTGAATGAATGAATGGAGCCATAAGGACTCCCATGAGACCTGTCAATCAATGGCTTAGTCTAAAATAGTTAATAGTTGAGTTTTCACCAGTTACAACATATTAGATTTGTAAGTTTGTAAGTAAGTTTTCTACACTTCAAAGTAGTAAAACATCAATACCAGTAGACTAATGAATTAGTGTATATATTGTAATAACTAGAGCAACCGCTAGGAAATTTACATGAGGCAATGTACTACAAAGAATGACAAATAAATTGAAATTCTAAAAAATGTTCAAGCAAGCCACTGCGGCCAAGAAGGGAGAAAGAGGAACTGACACAAAGGGAAAAAAATGACACAAATACAAGGGCAGACTCAAGCACTAACGTAGCAATAATTACTTTAAATTAAAAGACAGATTTGCATAATGGATGAAAACACAACCCAACTCTATGCTGTCCATACGAAACTCATTTCAAATATAATGACATGGGGAGATGAAACGTTAAAGCTGGAAAAAGAGATGACATGTCAGCTTCAATAAGGAAAAGCAGGAGTAGTTCTATTAATATTAGATAAAGTAGAGTTCAGAGCAAATGGAAAAACTAGGAATAAAGACACACACTACATAAGGATATGCGAAGACCTAAAGGAGTGAAGAGAGTAAGTGAGAAAACCAGCATTAAGAATGGTACCTTATTCTGCTGCTTTACCTGTTGCCAAAATAAGAAATTGCCAACATTTCCCACTAAGTGGAGAAAGAGTGAGGCAATCTGGTGGGAGGGACTGGACCACTTTATCTGCCACAGCCTCCTGGTGCCAGAGCAGCCTCCCTGTTTACAGGACTGATGACCGGTGGTCGGCACTCCAGATAACCAGATTTGTCCATCACGTGCTCAAATACCATCTCCTCTCTCTTCAATGGTGGTAACCTCCTAAGTGCTTTTTGTTAGTGGAACCTACAAGAGGGCCCAACAGCTTCTTGTTCTGGTGTTGGTCTCTTGGAGAGACTAGGCCACTGTTACAGCAGAGCACAGAGGACGGAGCCACACTGGATAGAATAGACCACAAAGGGGCTGTTGTGCTTTCCGGTACACACCTCCTCTAAGAGCAAGGCAGAGACCTGTGAGAGGGACCAGCATGTCTGATCAGGCTCTTCTCCTTTGGTAGCATGAAAGCTCCTGATACTCATGTCCAGGGCCTAGGTCTCCTCCTACCACTTGTGTTGGGACACAGGTATCCATGGACACCCTAGATATCTAATGGAACTCACATCCCGAAATGCCCACCCTGCAGTCCTGCTGGCCCTTAGGAAGCAAACTCAGAGGAATAAGGTCCTGACCATTCATTCATACATTCATTCATACATTCATTCATTCATGCTAGATGCTAGGTATACAAGTGTGAACAAAACACACCCAAATCCCTGCTCTTGTAGAGTTTACATTCCAATGAAGAGGATAGTTGAGTAAGTAATTATAATTGTTTCAGTAATGTGACAAAGACAGCAATACCTTTGTATGGAAGATTAGATAGTATTAAGTGCTCTGGTGAAAAATAAAAGCAGGAAAGGGTGCTAAACAGGGTTGGGGAGAGAGAGGAGTTGTCCAATTTTAAATAAGGGGGTTGGGGAAGACTTCACCGAGAAGATACTATTTGAGCAAAGACACAAAGGAGGTTGAGAAGCAAATTGTGTGATTAACTGGGCGCAGTTTTTCTCATGGGGGCAAAGGCCCTGAGGCCCGGTCATGCCTGCTGAATTCTGAGAATGTCAAGGAGCTACTGTAGCTGAAGAGGTTGGTGTGTGCACATCTGGGGTGGTGGCAGTAGCCGAAAGAAAATTAGGGTGAGACCCCACAAGGCTTGTGAACATTGCAAGGTTATTGCATTTTTGTCTACGTGAAATGTGACACCATTAGAAGACTTTGAGCAAAAAGATACCAGATCTTTTAACACATTACGTGGCTGTCACACAGACGAGAACTGATGGCGAAGGGGCAAGAGCTGAAGCTGAGATCAGTAAGAACTTTCAGTATCGAAAGCAAGAAACCATGCTGGCTCAGCCCGGGTCGTGACAGGGGAGCTAATAAGAAAAGTGGATGGATTCTGGATAACACATGACGATTTAGCTAATGGGATGCCCTGCTGTGCTGGACATGTGGGCTAAAAAAAGGAGGAGTCCAGAATGAGTCCAGGTTGTTTTTGGAATTGTCAGAAAGATGGATGAAGTTCCCATATTTCAGACAGGAAGCAATTGTAGGAGAAGCAGGCTCAGTGAAGGGAATGGGTGTGAGGGCAGAAGGTGGTGTTGAAGGCCCTGAGACTGGATGAGAAGGTGACTAAGAGAGCGAGTACAGAGGGAAAGAAGAGATCCAGGGACATTTCAAGGGTAAAGAGAAGGAGGAACCAGCACACAGGACACCAAGAAGGAGCAGCCAGAAAGAAAGCAGCAAACCAGCTGAGTGCAGTGTCCAGGCAGCCAACTGAAGGGTGTGAGTAAGGGAGGAGGGCGGGGTCAGCTGGGGCTGTACAACAGGCAAGCCATCGGTCACCTGGAAAGGAGCAGCTTTGAAAGACGGTAGGAGCAAAAACTTCCTGAGTCTGGTTCAAGAGAAAATAGGGAGAAGTTGGAGACAGTGAGTGGGGGGCGGGGACCTCATAATAGGCATCTTTACTTTAAAGGAAAGGAGAAATTTGGATTTTAGCAGGAGGGATAAGTGGAGTTAACGAAGATTTTGTTTTTGGTTTTTTGCTTGTTTGTTTCTTTCCTCTTATTTTTTAAAGATTTTATTTATTTTTAGAGAGGGGAAGGGAGGGAGAAAGAAAGGGGGAGAAAGGGAGGGAGAGAAACATCAGTGTGTGGTTGCCTCTCATGTGCCCCCTACTGAGGACCTGGCCTGCAACCCTGGCATGTGCCCTGACTGGGAATCGAACCGATGACCCTTTGTTTTGCAGGCTGGCACTCAATCCACTGAGCCACACCAGCCAGGGCTGTTTCTTTTTTAAGATGGGTGAAATCGTACCCTGTTCATCTGCCAGTAGGAAGGTCTAGTGGGAAGAGCATGGGAGATGAGGAGAGAGAATTGCTGGAGTGGTTTCCAAATGCACAAGTAGAACTGTTGACTCCTGCTAAGAGGGATGGTTTATCAGCAGTCACAGGAAGGGGGGGTCGTGGTTGGTGTTCAGGTGCTGGGGGGTGGGTGGAGGCAGAATGAACACCCTGGAAGGTCTCTTCTGACTTTGTTGAGTTGTAGAACGAGGAGGCAATGGCATGCTTCTGTGAGGATGAGATGGAGAGAGGAGGAGTGTGCAGGCTCATCTGGGAGGGGTCTTGGATGAGACTGCCAGGCAGCTTTAAGAGTCTCCCAAAGACTTGTGACTGTGAATGTAAAGTGCAACCAATGGCATGGTTTGTGCATTTCTCCAGATGATTTGAGCTGCTGTGGTGCAGATGTGGAGTAAGGGGAGAAGTGGAAATAACTCTACAGCCTCTCCAACACCCCTGTTGGGGAAGGAGCATCTTCCTTGCCTCCCTGTGTCTGGTTAGGATAAAAGCCCCTGGGTTGCCTGACCAGCTGCCATGGGTGAGTAGGAAGGGCAGAGCAATTTCTCCCAGGCAAGAGCCTGGGCAGGAGCCACAGGAGTGTCACACTGAACAAGGGTCTCGGGTCCAGGAGTCGGTCATTGGGAGTTAAATGGCAGCATCTCCACCTGCTCAAGAGCATCTTGTCAGCCATGACCACCTCCTCTTCAATTGCCTTATTTCAGTGTGCAAAGCCCACCTCTTAACTCATTGGTTTTCTCATGGTTGGTATTGAGGCCTCTGCCACTTTCTCATTTTTCTCCCCGTGTGCTTTCAGGTTTGTGGTCTGTGGGTGTCCAGGATGCCAGTGTAAATGAACAGTGTGGCGACATCCTCACCAACAAACGGTTCATGCTGGACATGCTGTATGCCCATAACAGAAAGCCCACCGATGACGAGGAGAAGGGCGAGGGCGAGCCCACAGGGAGTGAACAGGGGGCGGAGGCGGTGGCCAGCCTGGCCAGCAGGATATCCACCCTGCAGGCCAACTCTCTGGCCCAGGACGAGAGCATCAGGAAGGTGGACGTTAGCTGCCTAGACAATCGGGGCAGCGTGAAAGCCTTTGCAGAGAAGTTTAACAGCGGGGACCTGGGGAGAGGGTCCACCTCCTCCGACACGGAGCCCAATGACAAGGTCCCGGAGAAAGCATCCGCCCAGCCCAAGACGGAATCTGACTACATCTGGGACCAGCTCATGGCCAATCCAAGGGAACTCAGAATCCAAGACATGGATTTCACTGACCTGGGGGAGGAGGATGACATTGACGTCCTAGACGTGGACTTGGGTCACGGGGAGGCCCCGGGGCCGCCTCCCCCGCCCCCACCTACCTTTCTGGGTTTGCCGCCCCCGCCCCCTCCACCCTTGTTGGACAGCGTCCCTCCCCCTCCAGTCCCCGGTAATTTATTGGCTCCTCCTCCAGTATTCAATGCTCCTCAGGGCTTAGGGTGGCCCCAGGTGCCCAGGGGTCAGCCGGCATTCACCAAGAAAAAGAAGACCATCCGTCTGTTCTGGAATGAAGTGCGGCCTTTTGAGTGGCCGTGTAAGAACAACCGCCGCTGCAGAGAGTTTCTTTGGTCAAAACTGGAACCTATTAAGGTGGATACTTCGAGGCTGGAGCACCTGTTCGAGTCTAAATCTAAGGAACTGTCCGTCTCAAAGGTACCAATAGCATCTAGCATGCTTCTTGATTTGCAGAGCTATCTCCCGCTCTTGAGTAGGACTGAGAGATTTGTCGTATATAAAATTCTGTGTCTGGCTGTGTTGCTTCTGCTATTTTATTTTTTAAAAGGTGATTAGTACAAAAATATGACCTTTAATATATTACTGTTTGTGCTACGTCCTAGGTTTAAGCTAAACGAGTACAGGACCTTCATAGACAGAGGCTTACTGACACCATTAGGCAAAGTAGCTTTCAAAGACCCAAATAACCTGGAGAAAATGACAAAACTATCAACACAGGAATATTCACGTAGCCCAGCAGCAGGCGCTGCCCTCAGCCAGAGGAAAGTAGACTTGCTCACTTATGGAACACGTGGGCTGTATCCTGGAGATGTGTTTAATTACTCTTACCTCAGTAGTAGTTGCAGCCTCAGCTGTAACCATGCAACATTTCTGCAAAGGCCATATTTCAGGCGGCATTTCTTTGGATAATCCCTGGCTGAATCTGCATGCTGCCGCTGCCTAGAGGTTTCCACATAGCCATAGAGTTAGCATCCTATAAATAAATATTACGTATCCATCTAGATTTCTTATTTTTCATGCATGTCTGAGAATTCTGTAGGCCTTGCTGCTGTGGTATTTGTAAGAGAGATGTCATATCTACCTTTATAAATAGAAAGGAGTGTACATGAAGTCATTGGGCAGTAACGGTGAAGTCGTGGTTAAAGAATACCAACAAAGAAGCTGCAACATAGTGGGTCACAGATTTTATGTCTAATGATGCGCTGCATCGGGAAGGTCTTCTTTATGTACCTTGAAGAACTGCTTTTTAAAAAACAAACACACTCGCGATTCTGGGTGTGTTGCAGTTTTAAAATAGGGTTAAGACTATCCTGTCTTCTCAGGATCAGGGGGTATAAGAAAGTACTTTGAACTGTAATTTAGAGTGGACATTCGAGAACGTGTTCTCATGAATTCATCCTAGCTCCATGTGTTTCTCCGTTGGTCCTCGCTTTGGGTGTGTGTAAAGCTGCCTGAGTTAGACTCCCTGGCCCACCAGTCGGGTACCTCTTCTGAATCAGAAAGCTCATGCAGCATCCTCAGGACAAGAGTGCCCTCCAGACAAGGAGTCCAGTGGCAGAGTTAGTGCCTGTCACCTCTGTGTTTTGCTGGCAGGCCAGGCAGGGGAGCTGTAATTGGCCAACTTCCTGTTAACAGAGTCGTGTTGGCAGGGCGAGAGAGGGGTCTGGGACAGTACTTGCTGCTCTTCCCGAGTTGGCCTTTACCGTGGTGTGGTGTCCGTTTCTGCCCAGTCTCAGGGAGGATGTGAATGGGAATCGTCTCCAGGCTCAGGAATCCCCCCCAAGTCAGAATCAAAGCTTTCTCCTGTTTATAAATCCGAACCCCTAGGACCCAATACAGAAAATCATCTCTCTCCTTCAGCTGTAAGTTGCCCCCCACACATACACTTTTGTCCTCTCCAGAAAATGACACCTAAGAAAGTGATGCTGGGCACTCACTCTCAGTGTCTCTGTGTCCCTACTTTCCCAGGACTGAACCATTAGTGTGTCCCTTTCAGTTCTGAAGGTCAGGCCTGGTATTTAGAGAAGACTGGCCTGGCTGGCTTAAAACAGTGTCCTCTGGTTGCCAGGAATTACCCAGCACTTAACCTCACTCATTCCACCCTCCAATCGCAGATCTAGTTGGCCCATCTCGTTCCTCCTCCGCCCCCGACACCAGCTCATTTAGCCACTGCATCCCCTGGGCCTCCCCTGGTTGCTCATCACCCTCAGAGTTGCTGGGGAGGGGCTGGGCCTGATTCTACATAAGAGGAGTAAAAGGGAGTTGCAGTTTGGCAGTGAAGGCACTTCCGACTTCATTTTTGCAAAGGAAACTGTAAAATTGAGAGCTTCCTTGAGAAGACCCAAAATGGACAGTTCCCCTACCTCCCTCCTTCTCTTGGTCCCACTGAGACGACCATAAGTCTGGTTGGTGCCCTTTCTGGAGCCCAAGGTTTCATTCTTCCTTCAAGTAGATGGTGACCTCCTAAGAGACTGTATTGCCTAGAAAAAGGACAAATGTTTTCCTAGTCTTTATAAAGTGAGAGCATAAGAGGAGAGTAGTATATTGAACAATTTACCAAACCGATTCCAGAATTTTCTACAAGACCCAGGAGCCCATACCATTGCTTTGGGGGGTTGGAAATGTGAGCAGGAGCTAACTTACAAAGGAGAGAATGCAAATTAGGATTAAAACATAATACATTGGAGAGCTGAATCCATTATGTGTATGTTACCAGTGTAAATATAACCAATTTTACTTCTGTTTCTAATCCATGACTGTGATTTTTATGAAACACAGCTGTAAGCAGCCACTTCCGAATTCTGGTTCACGAGAAGTTTTTCATTAAACACAACAGAGTATAACAAAAATAAAATGAAGTCAATTTTACAAGACAGCACAAAGCAAAGGGAATCTGTTCAGTTTCCGTCAGAAGACTCACACGAGACCAGAGTCATAACAGGGTATGGTCATGGCCATGCTAGTCACCCCGCAAACAAGGGCGCACATGCTGGAGCCAAGGCTGGGTCACTGCTGAATGCAAATGATAGGAACAGAAAGATGTGCTTTTTGGTTTCCTTTCCAAATAGTTTCTGCAACTGGATCTACTTTCCTCTCTCTCTCAGTAGGAAATATATATAGCTTTTTAGTAAGATGACTTTAATTATGTTTTTGTGGAGAAAGACAAATTCCGTGCTAAATTTCATCATGTTGAGCTCCTACTGTTGGTCTAAGATGTGGAGAATCGCAGAGGAGAAGTGACCCCAGAGAAAGCAGTAAGGGCAGAAAGCCCTTGGGCGTCTGGGGACTCACCCTCCATGAAGTCGGCATCATCCCGAGGAGTCCTAGGAAGCGTCCTCTGAACGCGTGTGCCTAACCAAGGGCAGCGAAGTCCCTTCTCCTTCCAAAGGGAGCTTTTATATACCACATTACAGACAGACCAAGACAGGTCTGGGGTAGGATCGGAGACCAGAATGAAGAAGGGGGCTCGGCTTTCCCTTGGGGATTTGGCTTTTCCTTGGGGACTCAGTCCTGCCTTACCTCGGGTTTGTTAGGGTTATTGCAGAGAGGAGGCTCTGGAATGGATCTGGAGAAATTGGTTCAACTTTGTTTACCCCGAGGATTCTAATTGTATCAGAATCTGTTAGCTGTGACATTTTAAGAAAATTCAGCTGATGCTGTCCAGGTTAGGGTACTAGATAAACTACATTAACGTTGGAAATGTAACTATTGTACACTTGGCCTCTGCTGTAGAAGACTCAAAAGACAAGTATGGAAAATTAATACTTTTTCTCCTAAACTTAAGAACAAGGCAAGCCTGCCCTGGCCAGGTGGCTCAATTGGTTGGAGCATCGTCCCATACATCAAAATGTTATGGGTTTGACCCTGGGTCATGGCACAGACCTAGATTGCAGGTTCAATCCCCAGTGTGGGCATGTATGGGAGGCAAATGTCTCTTTCTCCCCCTTCCTGTTTCTAAAATCAATAAACACATCCTCAGGTGAGGATACAAAAAAAAAAAAAAAGGAAGAAGGCAAACCTATTTTGAGCAAGTTCCTCAGAAACTTTATTCCTAACTAAAGGTGTTTCAGCCCTTATTTAGACTTAGTGGATTTTTTGTCTTGTTGTTGTTGTTTTGTTTTATTTGCCTAATGCTTTCCCATGTCTGTTGCCTGCTCCCTTCTTACAGAACTTAGGAAAGTTCTGTCGTTGTCACATCTTTCTGACACCTGTATCATGGCGTCATTGTCATTACCATTGTCTCAAGGAACAGCTTTGAAATACACAGTGGTGTCACTCTTTTGGCAATTCAGAGGGAGCAAGGGATGATTTGCCGTTTCTAGAGCTGGCGTCTCTGAGCCAGACCGAGGTCTGTGACAGTGCTGCTCGCGGCAGAGCGCTTTGAGAAGTCAGTCGCCTTTCATGGAAGTGGTATTCTCCAAGACTCACAGGGTCCCCTTCATAAACCATGTCCTTAGCCCGTTTCTATTTTCAGTCATGTCACCCTCTGGGGCGACAAGGTCTGTGTGCTGAGTGTCTGCTTCTAAAGGCTGCGTTTTTTTTTATTTCTCATCAAATTACTCTTTAAAAATTCAAAGGGGTGCCCCTTTGTGGCAGCGGTTCAGGAGCATCTGGCAGAGGAGCCCTGTTCCTCTGCCCAAACCGCCCGCCTGTGCGGGCTCTGATCACGGCCCCTCCTTACCATTCTGTCCCCTCATGAGCGTGGTGCAGCCTTCACCCCGGCCCTTCTCTGGACCATGGCTCTTCTAATCATTCCGACACAGACAGAAGCTGCAGGACTGGTGGAGCAGGGTGTTCTGTTCTGTTTTCAAGAACCACCTCCATGGTTTGATTGGAAGAATGTGTGACTGTGTCTTCAGGGTCTGCCACACCCAGCCCCTGAGCCACCAGAGCTGTGTGCTTTACCCTGTGTAGGGGACAGCCTGGTGGCTCAGCTCCCAGCGCCAGGAGGAGCTTGGCATTTGCTGGGCACAGCAGGCTCATTTTAGCATCAATGAAAACTTCCTGTGTTGTGTATAGCCAGGAGAACTTGATTCCCTATCATTTATAAAAACTAGATGAGGACCCTGTTACTGTCATTCTATCCTAAGAAATGTTCTCTTACTCCTGCCTTGTGTTTCCTATTTTTAAACTGTTTCCTCTTCTTGAAAGAACAACTTTTTACTCACCCAACAATCCATCCTCAAAGCCAAGTTTAGACTTTTGAAAGTCTAAGTCAGAGAGTCTGGTTGCAGGAAAGATCTTTTAAACATCTGTGACCCCATGCCCTATCCCAGACGGAAGAGATCAGGATCTCGGAGGAGGGGACCCCAGTATCACTGTGGTTTAAAGGTACCCATAGGGATTCTCTTGTGCACCCCAAGTTGCAAAGCACTGCTCTAAATAAACTACATTTTCTGGTTTTTCCTTCAGAGAGTGTTGGGGGGTTGATCAGACCTGTTTGCACCCCAGATAAATGATGTTGAGTTCCCAGTTAGTGGTGGTGACTTCATGTTTGTCATTCTGCCCTCAGTCATGGGGGAGCCATGTCTCCTAGCAAAGGAGGAGAATCTCCTGATCTTCCTGCAGAACTCCCCTTACCATTCATCCTGGAGGCCAGCCTGTCAGTCTTAGAAGAGAGCTGGGCATATAGAAATCACCATGATATTCTCCTCGTTAAAAATAGAAACGAAGATATTCTCTTTGTGAGGAGATCTCCAGTTCCACCCAAGGCAGGCTCGTGTTTTTGCATCTGTTTTCCATTCCGGGATTCCATATGTTCAGGGGCCTGCATAGACTCTAATGAGCATCCGGGAGACATTGTCAGGCATTTTTTGTGACAGTCATTCATAAAGCCTCACGCCATCCAAGGCCCTGGGAAGCTGCTCTGCAGGCTAAGTTGAGTGTCAAGTCTCCACACTTTGCCCTGTTCAGGGTGGGGACACTGACTGATATGCCATTATCATGTATGTAGGTGCCTTTGATCAATAAGTGTGACAGATGCATTAGTTATGAAAAATATACATTGGTAGACCAAATAGTTTTAAAATGCAAAATTAGAATAAAAATGATAAAAAGGTGTCACTGGTGTTGAAAATGGCTAAGAGCTGATTCTCAGAAGGCACTGTGATCCAGGCTTTGTCATAAGGACTTTGCATGTGTTAATACCAGTCGTATGAGTCCAGTAGTCCAGCAGACACTTCTACAGTGTGACCATGGCCTACACACTGTCCTCACTGTTGCACATCTGTTGTCTCATTTCACCCTCACCACAAACCTTGCAGGAAAATCTGAGGCACAGAGACATCGAGTGACTTGTCAAGGTTACAAAGCCATGGTTGGGTCACACCCCAGCTAACCCATCTGGATGACTTGCTCTTCTGGGTATTTTCAGTTACCTTCCAGGGATCCTGAGTCTCTCTACATGGTCCCTGGATTCCATTTCATTCCAGGGAGTTTAAGTTCATCTCCGAATACTTCTCATACTCTTCCCTCGGGGATTTTTAGATCTTGCCATTTTAAAAGACCCTCCCTCCCCACCCCACCCCCAATGACCTCTATGCTTTGCTATTGCAATTTTGAATTTCATTTGGTCTGGACTCTGCCTCTAACTGTGTGTCCTTGAGCAAGTGTGTCCAGTTCTCTGTGCGGGATCCCTTGTGCCTGACCTCCTGGGGTTATCGCCTGAATCTGGTGCAGCAAGGGGAAGTGTGCTGTGTGCTGTGTGCTGCATGCAGCCATGCAGATGTGTTCACAGGCCTATCATTGTTTATACTATTGATTTGCTTAACCTTTGGCACCTGACTTCCCTGAGATTCCAATGTGAGATTTGAGATTAGTCTCTACACTTGATGACTACTGTTTAGCATTTAAATTTTCCTTTCCACCTTTTCCTAACTGCTGCCTGAATGCTCACCCTTCTTTTTCCCCAAAAACTCTGATTATTGAATGATTATGAGGGGGAATTATGGTCTTTTCCGTTTCCTCAGCATGTTGAATCAAATAAGGTTGTGATCACTCTTACGTGGTGGTCACCCACCCCCCATAACCATTCAGAATAACGTTTTTCTTTACTGGCAAATTCTAAAGTACTCACTCTTGGATGCAATACTGTGCTCTCTCTAAAAACCTGACTTCCTGTCTCCTCCCTGTGAGTCATGTAGTCATCTGTCTCTGCATCCAAGAGTGGTAGAGCATGAAGGCTCCCCAGGTGGACCTAAGTATCTGGCTTAACTGTTCCAGAAAATATTTCCATTATTGTAGGCAACTTTCTGCCCCCTGGAGTAGGCTGAGTATGTAGGGCCCTACCTTTTGGAGCTGGTTGGTTTTGGAGAGTAGACCCCGATCCAGAAAGCTGACCACCCAGTGACTCTGGCTGCAGAGAACAGTCCCAGCCCTTCCCCTACACCATGGACATCAGCAATTGCAGCAACTTCCTCTGTGCTTCTCCAAATTCCTATAAATCTTGTGGCCTGGGGTGTTGCCTATTTGAAGCCTTCTCCTGGAAGCTGGACCCTCAGCTCTCCAAGACAGCTTGGGAGAATGATGTTGAATTGCCTCGGTGCCCTCCCTCCTGCCCCTTCTCTCTTAGTGGTCACTGACAGCGTCCCTTTCCACAGAAGGTAACCTCTTTCGCTCACCAGTTTGGCAATCCATACCCACTTCCCCTCTCCCTGCTGAGTCAAAACCAAAATCAAACAGAAGTCCCACCTGGCACCCAAGCCCGCAGTATTTCTCCAGAGACACCATTTCTGAAAGGGCAACGACTAGTGTCCCAGAGGCTCCCTGATAGTTGGAGCTCCAGGGGAGGGCTGTGCTACATGCTGGGGGCCACAGCCTCGTGCTGCTCAAGAGTTCAGCTAAACTAGGCTTTCTAGAAGCAAAACCAGAGCCTGGGTTCTTCCCAGGGCTCCACCACCCCCTTAAAGAAGCAAGTTCTCCTTTTCCTTTGAACATTTCTGGACGTATTGGGAAAAGTAGCATGTTCACAAACAGCTCCACAGAGGTCTCCCACATACAGCCTCTCTTCCACCCTTTTGCCAGAGTGACTATCTCACCCCAGAAACAGTTGTTCCCACCTTCATGTCTAGCCAAGAACTAGCCTGGAATCCAGTGCCTGGAGGCTCGGCCCACAAGAGCCTCCTTCCAACATCCCTTCCTCCCTGATAGTTCTTGGGACTCACTGAGGAAGAGGGCAGAGGATTGGCTGGTTGACCTTTTGTCAAAGACTTGAGACAGGAACCTTTTTAATTCCTGTTGCCCCAGGACTGGCTGTTGGTGTCCTGGCCCTCCTGGCCCTCGACAGGTATGCATTTCAGTTAGTCCTCAGTCATGGAAATGGCCCCACTCAGGAGTGGGCACCTCACAGACACCCAGGAAATAATCCATTTAAGGAAATGGGATCTATGTCGAAGAGTGGCAACAACTCAATTAATATGTAGACACACTCAGCCAATCAGAAGGAGACTGTTGGAGGACTGGGCCTTGTGTTCTCTGGGTTTGCTGTCATGAACCATCACTAATCACATCTTGAGACTCCAGTCAGCCAAGAGGCTGCGACAGACCCCCACCATCCCGAGCCTGTTCTCTCGCTTTCTCTCTTCTTAAGAACAAAGGTGTCAGTCCATTTGTGTGTCACAATGGTAACCTGTCATATTGCTTTTTTTGACCTCAGGTTACTTTCTTCCATTCCATTTTAGAAATCAAGCTTTCATAATTAATCGCAACTCAATAATCTTGGTGTCTTTGTTGGACACCGATGCCCTGGACCATTGTATAAGGGCTTTTTCTATACTATCATTTTATTCTGTTCTACCATTCTAGCTATTCTGTTGCTATACATTTTTGTTCTATCAGTTTTATAATGTTTTTCTAGCTAATTAGATAAGTATTACATATGACTATCAATTATTTTACACATATAGCCTTTCATAGTAACTTTAGAATATTTTTTAATTCCAAAGACAAATCTTGTTGGATTTCTATTAGAATTACTTCAAATGTATATAGTAGGTGAGAGACAATGAGCCTCCTAATAACATTTAGACTCCTGCCCAGGAATATTATGTTTTTCATTTATTCACATCTTTTATTACCCTCAAGACCGCCTTGCCATTTCCTTCAGGTAGACCCAGTATCGATATGTCAAGAGGTTTTGGTGTGTTGTCTCCTTGTTTGAGTGTTGCTTTTGAGGATGTGTCTGGCCTCCTATGGAATGCAGAACAACTTCCTGATTTCCTGCCTGGAAGCTGTGCCCCCTGGCATCTTCCCCAGACCTGTTCCGCCTTTGCCCCATCGTCTTACCCCTTTGTTCTCAATGCTGGTAGAAGGGCACGTAACATTTCCTAGTCTTCTTCACAAGGGCCACTCTTTCTCCTTCGGCTTCTGCTTTATATCCTCTTTGCATCATCAGCCAATTTTTTGTTTTTCTAATGTCAAATCACGAACTATCACTGACTTTCTAATCAAAGACATGTAGTAAGGAAATGGGTGACTGAGAAAGGCTGTTAGCAAGAGTGCGACGGGTGAGTTGGGGAAGAGAAGAGCCTAGAGGCAGGAGGCCGGTGGTGAGAGGCTGGGTGCCAGGAGTCGGGCTAAGGGTGCAGGTGGTAGGAACGAAGGACAGGTAGGCATGAGAGGCTTTGAGGAAGAGGCTGAATGATGGTTACTCTGTCTCAGGACCAGGTGAAGGATACAGTGAAGGTCACACTTGCTGATCTAGGACTTCGAACCCAAAAGGATGGTTGAAATGGGTCAGAACTGATGCCTGCTAACCCTTAGACGTGAACACGAGCTCCTGGGCACAGAGAACTTTGGTCTTGCAGGCGCTTCTCCAGGTTATTGTGGGAGGGCAGCAGAGAGGTGAGAGAGCTGGACGGCCCTACATTACCCGCTGCCTCATCTCAGGCAAGATGGACCCCAAGGCACTGTGTGCTCAATAGCGTCCAGGGCAATCTGTCTTAATTAGGAAGAACTGCATTTAAAACACTTCTTGGATAAAATCCAGAGATCGAATAATTCAATTTCAGACATTACTTTAATTCTTATTCCTTCATGAAGTAGGTGGAAGTGCTCTGACGACAGGTTGAGTCATCTGTGGGGTCAGCTCTCCCCATTATCCCAGGATGCTTGGAGGCTTCTCCCGGACTTACAGGGGACCATGTGGGTGTGTCCAAGGTGTAAACTGAATTCTCTTGAGAATGGTGACAAGGACATGTCAGGCTCAGAGCCATTATATAGGTCTGTGCCTACTGTTTTACACATGGATACTGGCTGAGGAGGAAGGGCTGAAATCTGAGAGGTGCTTTCTTCTCAAGCTGTTTGCCATGGGGCTGTGTCTCCCCAGAGCAGGGCATCTTTTTCTCATTTGCACAAAGGCTGTGGTTGGGCTGGGCCCGCCAAGGCCTCTCTCCAGGCCCCTAGAGCAAGGGGTACTGTATAGGTGAGGGGCCAAGGGCCCATGATTGCCAGGGAATCCCGGCCTTCCGATAAATGCCTCCTGCACTGGGCCCGGCTCTGGGCAACTGGCTCTCCAGTGCCAGGCCCCAGGCTCCTTCTGCCTTCCATGCTGCCATCTTATGTGGCGCTGTACCTTCCGCTTCCTCTCCAGGCCTCACATCCTCACTCTAGATGGGAAGGAGGGGAAGGGCAGAAGGCATGGCCCTCTGGGTCTATCCCTTCTTAATCAGGAAACAAATGCCAGAACTAAGTCACAGGGCCAGCTTCAGCTACAAAGGGTCCAGCAAGATGACTGTTGTACCTGACACATTGCCAACCCGACAAAAGTCAAGGTCCGATTGGTGAGCAGGGAAGAGGGAGTGGATGTTGGGTTGGTGCCCTGCAGTGCCTGGGTGGGTGGGCACCCCAGCACCCCAGTGTGGGCATTGCAAATCGTAATATCCCTCTTCGTTGCCTGTAGTTAGCATTTTGTCAAACCTTTTTCCATCCCTTCTTAGCATTTCACACACAAAATAAGTTTTAATTAGGTTTAAATTTCAGGGGTTCCCAATAAGCTACTTTGGTTAAATAAATCAAAGACAAGCTTGCCCTGCAGAATGAGGATGCTTCTGCATGCCACATACCCCAGGAAGCCCACCGTTCAAAGCTGATGGCCACACCCACAGGAACTGCTGCTCCTGGCCACCAGGCCCCAGAATGGCTGGGATGCTTTCAATTATTTTCCTTGTGAAGAAATTTTAATTTATTCCCAAATGCATATTTGAGGATCTAAAATAGAGTTTTAGTAATTGAGTTTGGAAGGGATTAGTAGGACTTAAGGGACCATGATCCATTTCTCCTTACCAGCCTCCAGCCTCTCTTGTTGCAGCAGGCCAGCCTCCCTGACAGCTCAGCAGCCCCAGCCTGGAGGACAGGCCTCCATGCAGAGACCCATGGAGAGCAGCAGTCAGCTAGGGCCTGCCTGCTGTGGAGTCAGAGCCGCTGGCTCCTGAGGTCCCCTGAATGTGCACCCTCCCCCAAACTTCTAGCTTCTTCTCTGGCAATTCCAAGCAACCTAGACAAAGCCACTTCTCATCTCCTTATCTTCTCGTATCTCCAGACTAGATCCTAGACATTCTTATGGCCCAGCTTAGTGTCAGCTCCTCCAGACCTGCCGCCCCCCATATACCAGATGAGTTTACCCCACTGCTGAGCCCCCTCACATACTAAACAGACCCCATCTTTTCATTCAGGAGGTCCACCGTGCCCAATTCATCATTGTCATATAGGCTTGTTACCTGAATAAAAATAGTCATTCTCCCACCTCTCTGTTTGCCTGAAGGGAAACCTGGACCCGGTCAGGGGGGCTTGCTGAGCCAGATCTCCACTTGTCCCCATGGCCATGTGCACTTAACTTCCCTAGAGCTCAGGGGAAGCTGGAGGCCTTGTCATCCCCTCTCTGGGCAAGTGTTGGCTCAGTACCCCACACCCAGGGCCTGCCCCCAAGGAGCACTTAGACCAGCAGCGAAGCTACACACACAGAACTCTATGAGGCTATCTGGACACCTGTCCCCCTGTCCCCCTCCCTGGCCTTTAGGCCATTTGCCTCTCATTCCCCTCACCAGCATGTGCCCTTCGGTTTTCCTTCCTCAGCAGGTCCCTCTTCACTCACCGGCGGCAGCTGCCCAGCTGTCTGAGTGTGGCAGGTGCTCTGGAATGAGAGGTCCAGGGGGGTTGAATAGGTGGCCAGGGGCCCACGGGGGCTGACCGGCCAGCAATGACAGATTGTCCCCGTCACCCCTGTCTTCTCAGCGTATATACCAACTGTCTCCATCTTCAGGCACACGCCGTACGCACTAGGGTCAACCGGAGTACACTCCAACACCTTGCAGATACAGGAAGGGAGCTCTGCGAGGTTTTAGTTTTGTTTCCACTGCATCTATGGGGAAAAAAAGATTTTTTCCTTTCTTGCAAAATATCACATTTTTCCCAATTGAAGGAAAATCAATTTCGTTTTGTAATGTGTCTGACTTGTGAAGCTCCATTGCCGACCTGAGCTTGGCGGCTTCTCATAGCTAATCCCTGCTCTCTTTTTTCTGTGCTGAGCAGTAGCCAGTCCTTCCCGAGCTGAGTTGGGGCCACTTGGTTTCATCTCTAAATAAGTAGTGAGTTTATACTTAATAATGAACGCAGAAAGGACCAAAGATGATGCATTAATCTTGGATTCTCCTTTTTTGTCACCAAGAAAACTGCTGCAGATGGAAAAAGGCAAGAGATCATCGTCCTGGATTCCAAGCGGAGCAATGCTATTAATATTGGGCTGACGGTACTACCCCCGCCAAGAACGATTAAGATAGCCATTTTGAATTTTGATGAATATGCCTTAAACAAAGAAGGAATTGAGGTAAGAGGAGCTCTATCAAGCATTATTTGTATTCTGTAATGAGTCACATATATAAAGCATTACCATGTTCAGTATGACTTTCTCCGTAGAATGGCTTGTCATTTTTATGTCTCAGCCAGACTCTGAATAACGTTAATAATTCTCACATTTTTTTAAACTTCTGGGACCGAGGGAAGTCCCCTTTACCAATGAAGTTCAGAGATCCTCACTCGGGTTCATTCACGGGTTTCCTTCTGACTGTACTCTGCCTACCTCAACCTGAAAGAATATTATCACCTCCTTAGGGGAGGCCGTTGGGATCTTAGTTCACATCATTTCCAACCAACTATGTTGAATGAGCAGTTTCAAAAGTAGGATTTCCCATGTGTGCTCATATCCATGTAAATGACTTTCTTTCTCTCTTTGCACTCGATAGGGTACAGAGAGATATGTTTCACTTGCCAACTGAGTCTTGAGTATTTGCTGATCTGCATGGTAAAAGTGGAGAGAGGTTGGGTGACTTGGCTGTGACTACATGACTGGTTGGTGGCCTTGCTGGAGCCACAGCCCAGCTGCTCTGCTTGGCAGGGTTCAGTGCTCTTCCACCAGGGCCTGTTCTCCCTTCCCTATGGGCTGGTGCCAGGTTTCAGCAAGTTCAGTCTCCTATTCTGACAATGGAAGCAGAGTGAGTAGAGTTAATGGCCCAGCCCACAGATTCCTACAGACAGGTGATAGAGCCCGGGGCCCACTGGCTCGGCTCAGAGTGGGGATAGGACACTGCTTCATAGCTCTGGGTGGCACCCACCCCATCCTTCTGGTAGCAAGAGGCTCTGGATTCCTTTAATATTCTTCCATAGTTGGGGTTCATTCATAACAGTCTTATGTGAAAGACTTGAGAGTAGAGGGAACAAATGAGGACTGACTACAGAGAGGGAAAGCACGCCCTTGACAAAAGAGTTGAACATGAGGAACGGCTCAGTCCATGGTGCCACACTTGACCCTGGCCCTGAGTGTGGGAGGGAGCAGTGGGGCATGCGGTAGCGTCTGAACCCAGCTGGGCAGTCATGCCTTTGTGCTCTGAAAAGAAGAGGCCTCCCTAGGAAACAGTGTGTTCCCAGAGGTTCATACAGGGTTGAACAGTGTATCTTCAAAATCCACGCACATCCAGAACCTCAGAGTCTGACCATATTTGGATATAGTCTTTGCAGATATGATGAAGTTAAGATAAAGTCATACCAGATTAGGGTGGACCCCACTCCAGTGACTGATATCCTTATAAGAAGGAAATTTGGACATTGACACAGAGAGGAGAATGCCATGTGAAGATAGAAAAACTCAGGGAGACACACAGAACATGTGATGGTGGAGGCAGAGAGAGACTGGAGGGATGTGCTTACAAGTCAAGGAATGCCAAGGATTGCCCACAACCACCAGACACTAGAGAGAGTCAAGACAGCATTCTCCCCTAGAGCCTTTAGTCAGAACGTGGCCCTGCTGACTACTTGGTAGCTGACTCTCATCTCTCAAACTGTGCGAGACTACGTTTCTGTTGTTTTAGACCACCCAGTTGGTGGTAGTGGCAACCCTAGGAAACCAGTACAGGCCTAAGCAGCTATACTCTGAAAAACACATACTCACTGTGTTCCACAGAGCAGGTAGCAAGGATTGAAATGCATTTCCTTCTGGCCGGAGAGGGAGTTGAGCTCCAAGCTGTAGAGTTAGGTCAGGCAGCAGAGCAGGTCAGCATGTCCAGGTGGGCAGCTAGGGAGTGAGTGCCCGTAGCCAGCTGGGCCAGGGGGTATAAAGGAAAAAGCCGGTGACGGCAGGTATGTACAGACAGGGACACTGCCAGAAGGAAGAAGGGGGTAGGCCAGGCCTCAGTGTGAGGCAGCCCCACTAGGGGACCCCCAGAGGAGAAGGCAGGACAAGGGCATTGGCTTGCCATTAGGCAGGTGGGAGCTGCCAACCTGGACAGACCGAGTGCGAAGTGTCTTTCATCTAGGACGAACAGCGTGGGGGGCCTTGGTGCACATTCTGACCATCTTATTTACAGAACAGTGTCTTTTAGAGAGGGCAAAAGCTTCAGATTCATGCAAAAAGAGAGGCTTCAAATACAGCTAGATGCAGCCTGATTAAAGGGGGAAAATGACAACTTCCTCCTTTAAAAATATTTCCCCTTTCTTGTCCTGAGGACTTGAAAGTCCATTAGGAGAGATTGATTCCTTTGAGCTTTGCCTTTGTTCTTTCCTGAAATGTAGATCTCCCTGGGTGGGGAAAGTTTCAGATACAATGGGTTACTTAGATTTTGGAATGAATCAAATTACTTTTCCCTTTTCCGACTGGTCTCCAGCTGAGTACCTTTTTGATCCAGGAAGGACTAATGATAGCAACAGTAATGATGATGGATGTAGGAATAGCAACGTAGCACAAAGACCCACTTCCATAGGTTCCTCCCTGTGGGCCAGGCACAGGTAGGTGCTTTTTACACAGATGCTCATCAGAACCTCAGGAGGCACATACTGTTACGTTTCCCATCTTAAAGAGAGCGAGTCCCAACTTCAGTCCGTGCCCAAGTACATGAGCCAGTGAGAGGCCAAGCTGAAATACGAGCTCTAGACTCTGAGTCTGAAGTGCAGAGCATGGCCTTGGGGATGGGTGGCCTGGGAGGGCCCACGAATGCGAAAAGGTGAAGGACTCTGAATGAGGAGTGAGAAGACTGACGAGGCCACACAGTCCACTTCCCAGGTCTGCCTGTGGCTTTCCACCAGGAGGAGCGGATGCACGGAATGATGCAGAGCAGGAAGACACTGCGGGGAGAACACTGTACTCCTTTACTGAGAGCTTATTGTGTCATGAGACCTCAGCAAGTCCATGTTTACTCATAGCAGCACAGAGGCACACATTTTATCACAGTTTTCACCTGAAGCAGGGTTTCTCATTGGTGGCACTGTTGACACTCGGGGCTGGGCAGTTCTCTACTGTGGGAGCTGCCCTGAGCGTTGTGGGATGTTGAGTGACACCCCTGACCTCTACCCACAAGCCAGTGGTGCCACCCCAGTGGTGCCAAACAAAAATGTCTCCAGACGTTGTCAAATGTTTCCTGGGCGCAAAATCCTGGGGGGTCCTGGATTGAGAACCCCTGATTTCAGGCTGTCTGTGTGAGTCCAGAAAGTGTGTGTGTGTGTGTGTGTGTGTGTGTGTGTGTGTGTGTGTGTGTCTTGTCAGTCATGACTGAGAAGAGGCCAGCAAACACCAGTTCTCTTGGAGAATGCAGGCACTGTCCGGTGGTACCTCTGTCTCTGACCATTGATCTTTGGGGCCCAAGGGGCTTGCGTGGTCTACACCCATGTGCTAAGCTGGTTGCCCAGAGTCTATTTCCTAGGCTTGTTGTTCAGCAATTAAGTCAGGACTGAGAGGAGATGGGAGTTGTGTCCTTACGGATCTTTACTAATAAGATTTCTAGCTTGCACGCAAGAGCCTCTTGCCAAACAGTCTGCTTCTGGGATGCAGCCACGGTAGCATGGCACCACGGCTTAATAGGACCATTTGAAACCTCTGTGCGCCTAAATGTGATTACGAGGTATTAGATGACATCCTGTGGCTTTGCTTAGCAACCCAGTGGTATGCATCTGGTTTGTTGTGTAAACAAACCAGAGGGAGTAGTTAACTAACTTGATTAAGGAAGTTATTTTTCATGAGAAGATTAAACTTTAGAACATTAATTTGGGGCCGCTTCTAAGTAGTATTAATGATATTTTCCCAAGTACAATGTCCTCAATGTATCACAAATGGAAGTGTGAAGAGGTTTCCTTTTTTCCTTGCATTTCTGATTTTTATAGTCTGTGTCTACTCAGAGGGTAGCACCCGCAGAGGGTCCCAAATGATGTTTAACTTGGCCCAGTTGGCTGCCGGGCCTGTCTTCATCCTAAAGATAGAAGTGCCCTTTGGCCACGGGTATAAAACTATAGCACCTTTTCAGGCACTCTGCGCTGTGCCACCCCTGTCCACAGGTGAGCCTGAGCCCAGGCACTGTAACTGGTCGGCAGTGCCAGGGACCCCGAGCATCCTCATGGCCGGGCATCTTCGCCACACCGGTCACTTTGCATTTTTGGTTGAATTGCTGCGAATGTGGAGCTGGTGCTGGGAAACCAAGCGTAGCCCCTCAGTGGTTCTTTGGCTCCGCCCCCTTGGTCCAGGCCGGCTCCAGGCAAGTCACTTCATCTGCAAGTTTGATGCAGTAATTTCTGCCCCGTGTGCTTCACTGAATAGTCACAACAATGAAGGAACATACTACCAGGACCCCTTGAGACATTAAAAAAAAGTGTTCTTCCATGTCCATGAGAATAAATACTTAAGTAGAAAACCACAGTCTCATGAGAATATGCAAGTCGTGTACAAACCAGGCCTGGCTCTAGGGCTTCAGTGCTCTGCGGCTCTCACCCAGATCCTTGTGTTGGATTCTCATCCAGGGCTGCAGCCCTGGTTCTGCTCAAAACGCACAAGGCAGGATAATTACTCAGCACGGTCTCATCTGCAGGCGAATGAGATGGCCACGTCCAAACATGTTCAGGTCCATAAAAAGTAAGACTGGTGCATTTTTCTCTGAAACGCAGCTTTCAGATACAAAAGCAAGTACTCTTAAAGAAGTGCTGGAGAAACACCGCCTGGGAGAAAATGCAAAGCAAAAAGTGCTGAGATGATTGCCTAGTGGTCCTGTTTGATGTTTTTCCCCCCATGGAACACAAATGGCGATCGTAAAGTCGTCCATAAATCTCCCGACAGGGTAGGAGAGCAAATTGGAGGTTCCCCCTCATGCTCGTCTCCTTTCATCTGCTCATGGAAAAAAACGGCCTTCACCTCATAGGAGGCGGCTTCGACCTGCCATTCCGCTGTCTTTCGGCTATTTTTATTGTCGGTGATGTGTAAAAAAAATAAAACAAACTGGCAGATGGCAACCTCATAAATCTTCGACAGTGAACAAATGGTTTAAATTAGTCAGAGAAGTGAAAAACAAAAGTAAGAGTGTCTGATTACTTTCCCAAAGGGAAAAAGTCAACTAAAATCAGGGCAGGAAAATGCCTTCTGAAGAAGGGGGAAAAGTGTGGACAATTTTTTATTTTGGAATTCTTGTACATGCTGAATACCATTTGAACATGAAGAAAATTAAAATGCAAATTTTAAGTTTTTATTTTAAAAATGGCTCGAGTTCAGATCCTGGGTGTTTTTGAAGAATG
Source organism: Carollia perspicillata (assembly GCA_004027735.1). Classification (NCBI taxonomy): domain Eukaryota; kingdom Metazoa; phylum Chordata; class Mammalia; order Chiroptera; family Phyllostomidae; genus Carollia; species Carollia perspicillata. The sequence continues at coordinate 5,185 of PVKM010014885.1, read as the reverse complement.
ACCTGTGCTCGGGTTGTGCTGGGTGTTTCTGATGCCATCTGTGTGGACAGTGGGGTGAAAGCAGGAGCCCGGGGCGAGCAAGCAGCACTGTCGCCGAGTGTCGCCCCCAATGCTCATGTTCCCCCATGTCATCTCAGTGTCCGGGGCCATGACGACGGTAGTGCCGGAAGGTGGGTAACTGAGGGTGAACCTTCTGTGACCCCACTCTGACTGCAGCATGCAGCGCACACTGAACCCTGAGACCGCCTTCCTCAATAACACACACTCTCACCAGACCAGATGCCTTCTACCCGGCCACACATGTCCTGAGGCACAGTCCTGTGAACACCTGCGTGCTTGCTGATTGTGATGTCAGGGGTCCGATTTTTTAAAAATTTTGTTATTTATTTTTAATTGTTTGCATTACTATAGAGTAAAATTCAACTTTTTGGTATGCAGTTGTAAGAGTCTGAAAATATGCATAAATTCATGTACTGGCAACTGCAGTCAAGATTCACAGCAGCCCCGTCTCCCCCCAGAAATGTGCTCTTGTCCTGTCCCTGTCTAGTCGCTCCCTCAGTGCACCTCTGCCCCCTGGTACCACTGATGTGTTCTCCTTGCTGCGGCTTGTCTTCCGGAGAATGTCACATGAGTGGAATCGTACAGCGAGTACCTGGCTTCTGTCACTCAAGCATGGTTGACGCCTCTCAGAGTCATCCTAGTTTTACTACGTCCCTGGAGTCTGGCCCTCGTCATTGCTGAGTTCACTTGATTCATCTGGTGAAGAATATGTAGCTTGGTCTGGTTGTTGGAATTTGGATAAAGCTGCTACAAGTATTCATGTTCAATTTTTTGTACAAACTGAAGTTTTCATTTTTTTCCAGGGTAAACACTTACCTGTGGAATTGCTGGGTCATATGGTAACTCTGTGTTCAACCTTTTGAGGGACTAGAACGTGTCTTTTCATTCTCTTAACAGTGTCGTTCACAGAGAAAAAGTTTTTAATTTGGATGAAGTTGAGTTTATCTACCTGATCTTTTTTGGTTTCATGTCTAAGAGTTCATTGCCCAACATGAGCTACGAAGATTTTCTCCTGTGTTTCTTTCTAAAAGTTTTGCAGTGTTACATTTTACTCTAGATTTGTGATTTCTTTTAAGTTAGTTCATGTGTAAAGTCTTAAGGTGGTTCTTTTTTTGCATAAGAATTTCAGTTGTTCTAAAACTGTGTTTTGGAAATACTGTCTTTTCTCCACTGAACTGCTTTGGCGTCTGTGTCACAGTCTGTGGGCCACATTTGTGTGGTTTATTTTGGGACTCCCTGTTTCATCCCATTGGTCCATATGTCTGTCCTATTGCCATACCACACTGTCTTATTACTAGTGCCCTATAGTAGATTTTTAAAGTCAGGTGGTGTGATCCCTTCAAGGTTGTTGTTTTTTCTTTTTTTAATTTTTAAAAATTGATTTGAGTGTGTGTGTGTGTGTGTGAAACATTGATTTTATTGTCCACTTACTTATGCATTTTTTGGTTGCTTCTTGCATGGACCCTGACTGGGGATTGAACCCACGACTTTGTGTATCGAGATGATGCTGTAACCAGCAGAGCTACCTGGCCAGGGCCAAGCTGCTTCTTTTTCAGAGTTGTTATAGTTGGTTTGGCTCATCTGCCCTGTAACTTTAGAACCAGCTTGTCTGTAGCCACACACACACAAAGAGTCATGCTGGTAGTTTTAATGGAATTAAGTCAGATTTATAGACCAATTTGGGGAAAATTAGTATGTCACTCTGCTGTTTTTTAGTCCATGAACACAGTATGCCCCCCATTTATTTAGATCATTTTTGATCATTTCCAGCATCATTTTCTGCTCCCGAGCATGGTCTGTTTGATTTATACCTAAGTATTTCATTGTAAAAAGCATTTTGCTTAAATTCCAGTTTGTAAATTTTCACTATCAATGTATAGGAATAAAATGGATTTTTCTGTGTAGTGACCTTATACAACATTATTAAACTCACTTTTTAATATTTTTTTTAGATTCTTCACAATTTTCTGTGTAGACAATTATACCATGTGTGACAGGAACAGTTTAAATTTTTCCTTTCCAATCTGTATGGCTTTTTTTAAAAATGCCTCCTGTGTTGGTCCCAGTCTCAGAGAGAACGCATGCAGTCTGTCACACTGAGCATGACGTGAGCGGCAGGTTTTTTATATGTCACTTAACGGACGTGGGAAATCCCTCCTACTGCAGGATTGCTGAGAGGTTTATGTGTTTTTTGTTTTTTGTTTTTTGTTTTTTGTTTTTGTCATGAATGGATATTGGATGTTATCAAAAAAATTTGTGTCAATTGAAATGATGATGTGAATTTTTTGTTCAGACTGTTAATCTGGTAGGTTAATTATATTGATGGATTGTTGTACATTGAATCAACCTTGTGATTATTATTTTTATTGTGTTGCTATGCAAACTATTGTAATGTGTTAACATATCTTAACATACTGACCTTTACTTATATATTTTAAAATATACTGCTAAGGATTTTCGCATGTAGTTTCATTGAGAATATTAGTCTCTAGCTTTCGTTTCTCGTACTGTGTTTGTCTAGTTCTATGTCAGGGGACTTCTGGCTTCACATACAGAACTGAAAACTAGCCCTCCCTTGTTTGGGCTCAGGCCACAGGTTCTGACCTACATCTTAGGGCCTGTGGTTCCAGTGTCAGCTCAGTTTCAAAGTTTCCAAAGGCTGGGTCAGGTCTCCAAGATTCATATACGAGCAGCCCAGGAATGAGCCCAGTGCTTCAGCAACTTTATACACTTGCTCTGCCACGCTCTTCATTTTCCGTGATCTCTCTAGCACTTTCCAGTGCTACGGGCACTGGTCTTCCAGCTGAAAGCTGGGGCTTTCGTTACCTTATTTTGCCTTCCACCTTCTGTGACTATGCTTATGTCTGGGGTCTAGTCGAGGGAGGACAGAGAAGAAAAGCGGAAGGGACCACAGCATCACTGATTAGAGAGGAAGGTTCCCTCCCTCGGAGTTTTAGGCATCTCTCAGCCCGTGCCACCACTGCTAGGAGAGAGATCCCTTCTCTGCTCCTCTAGTCAGGACTAGAGGGTTTACTTGCCCTGCACCTGATTCCTCTTCCAGGTTTCAGGCTACCTGGGGCCTTCCGAGGCCAAGGCTGTGGAACGCCAGAGGGAAAAGGGTGCACTCATTCCCTGTCCAGTTGAACTTCCAATTCTAGTCTTCTTCTGCAGTCCACCTGCCGCTCTCTGTGTTTCGTAGAGTCTTCAGATACCCGCCCCATGCATGCCGTGCAGGGTGTACAGTTGCCTTCACTGGGACAGACAGGGCGGCATGTGCCCGCTCCACCTCACCCGGACCCAGAGCTCCTTCCCCCTTGTTATCCAGAGGCTTGCTATACAGAGCATGACCAAGGCCACTTAGAATTAGTGATTTAATGCAAGTTACAAAAAGTATAGCAACAGAGTGTTTCTTCGCTCTGATGCTACAGAAGGAGACATGAGAGAAAAATGCCGGCACCGTATCTTAAACAATGTTGTATGTGCTGTGTCGTATGGTGGGAATTGTTCTTGACTATTAGCATGTCATCAGTAAGGAATTTGACTCTGAAAGAATCATAATCCTGTGTGACTTTTTGCCTTCTCTGCCTTGCACAATGGACTTTCACCAGAATCAAATAGAAGCATAAAGATACACTTTTTTTATGAGTAGGCAGGTATTCTTCTTTATTAATGTTATCATCGGTTTTCCTCAATCAGCCTTGAGTTTGATATTATTTACAGTGTTTCCATTTCTGTATAAATTTGGTTTAAATACTTAAAACGTAATATTTATACGTAAACGTACGTCCTATGTGCAAGTCGATCTGAAATCTTTGAAAGCGATTGGTTTTTGTAAGCTTTAAAAGGAACCCATGAGAGGTACTGGAAAGCATATGCTCTTAGCAGGCTTCACTCGGTTTCCTAGGGAACAGGGAGCTGTCCTCCAGTCTTCTGGTTAACTCTTTCACCTTGCTCTCTCCTTCATCCTCACTTCTTGCCTGGAATGTCCTTCTTGTGTAAGACCCAGAACCCCTGGGGCAAGTTGCTTATGAAACAGATTAAAGGAAAGTGGGAAAGAGGGAAGTTTAAAACAAATGAATGTAAGTTTAGATGCCGCTGGGGCTCTTCTCTAAAGCGTACTTGATTGAAACAATGTAACACCTGTATATGGTAAGAACACTGGCAACAGAACATCTCTACTACCTGATTGGAACGTTTCAGTAAGAATTTGGAAACATCGAACGGGCAGGATAGGTTCCATATACTGTATCATCCCGTCTTTCTAGAAAATCCTAACCATGATCCCCACTGAAGAAGAGAAGCAGAAGATCCAGGAGGCTCAGCTGGCCAACCCCGAGGCGCCGCTGGGCAGCGCAGAGCAGTTCCTCCTCACGCTCTCCTCCATCAGTGAGCTCTCAGCTCGGCTCCACCTCTGGGCATTCAAAATGGATTATGAAACGACAGAAAAGGTAAGCACTGAGGAAGACAGGTGGCCAGTTCTGCGTCCCCAGGGTTGAGGATGTCAGTTTTGCGCTGGTGAAGGTGGTGGAGCTTCCTTCTTAAGAGAGGGTCTGAGTTGGCTGTGACTGGCTGTAGCTGTGCTAAGTGATCAGTGCCCGGCCAGTGAAGTGCCATTCTAAAGTGTCTGCCCGGCACCTGCCTCACACACGTGATTGTGAGTTTTTTTTTAAACCTATTAATTTTTTTCTGACTCTGTATGCTCATTGTAGAAAATTTGGAAAATACAGAAAAGTGTAATATAGCAAGTGATAATGTAATCCATCCACTTGATGATAATCATCTAAACGGCCATTGACTATGGCCATTGGCAGGGCACGGGGTCCCTTTGAGGGCATATCTCAGAAGAAAGTTGAAGACGGTTGAAGTCGAAACAGATTGCAAGGAGCAGAGAGGGGAAGAGGAGGAAAGGGGCCTTGGCGGTAAAGGCAGAGGGGGGAGACTCATCTTGAGTAGAAAGCAGAGGAAGCAGGAGTCCTCTCAGGCCTCGGGCAATGTGACTATTTTTGCCAGCTGAGCAAAAGGAACTGGTGGACAGGAAAGGGGAGAGATGGACAGTAAGCTGGAGGTGAGTTTACCTGAGAGGAAGTGCCCAGAGAGAAGGATTCGACGCACAGGTGGGGAAGCT